>SJYG01001711.1:27204-51043 GCA_006410535.1 Litocranius walleri | reverse complement strand
TGAGCATGGTATATTTCTCCATCTATTAGTGTCCTCTTTGATTTCTTTCATCAGTGTTTTATAGTTTTCGATATATAGGTCTTTAGTTTCTTTAGGTAGGAATATTCCTAAGTATTTTATTCTTTTCGTTGCAATGGTGAATGGAATTGTTTCCTTAACTTCTTTTTCTACTTTCTCATTATTAGTGTATAGGAATGCAAGGGATTTCTGGAGAACATAGGCAAAACACTCTCCGACATAACTCACAGTAGGATCCTCTTTGATCCAACTCCCAGTATACTGGAAATAAAAGCAAAAATAAACAAATGGGATCTAATTAAAATTAAAAGCTTCTGCACAACAAAGGAAACTATAAGCAAGGTGAAAAGACAGCCTTCTGAATGGGAGAAAACAATAGCAAATGAAGCAACTGACAAACAGCTAATCTCAAAAATATACAAGCAACTTATGCAGCTCAACTCCAGAAAAATAAATGATCCAATCAAAAAATGGGCCAAAGAACTAAATAGGCATTTCTCCAAAGAAGACATATGGATGGCTAACAAACACATGAAAAGATGCTCAACATCACTCATTATCAGAGAAATGCAAATCAAGACAACAATGAGGTACCATTTCACACCAGTCAGAATGGCTGCAATCCAAAAGTCTACAAGCAATAAATGCTGGAGAGGATGTGGAGAAAAGGGAACCCTCTTACACTGTTGGTGGGAATGCAAACTAGTACAGCCACTTTGGAAAACAGTGTGGAGATTCCTTTAAAAATTGCAAATAGAACTGCCTTATGACCCAGCAATCCCACTGCTGGGCATACACACCGAGGAAACCAGAATTGAAAGAGACACATGCACCCCAATGTTCATCGCAGCACTGTTTATAATAGCCAGGACATGGAAGCAACCTAGATGTCCATCAGCAGATGAATGGACATATACACAATGGAGTATTACTCAGCCCTTAAAAAGAATGAATTTGAATCAGTTCTAATGAGATAGATGAAACTGGAGCTGATTATACAGAGTGAAGTAAGCCAGAAAGAAAAACACCAATACAGTATACTGACACACATATATGGAATTTAGAAAGATGGTAATGATGACCCTGTATGTGAGACAACAAAAGAGACACAGAGATATAGAACGGACTTATGGCCTCTGAGAGAGAGGGAGAGGGTGGGATGATTTGGGAGAACGGCATTGAAACATGTATACTATCATGTAAGAAATGAATCGCTAGTCTTGATTTGATACAGGATACAGGATGCTTGTGGCTGGTGCACGGGGATGATCCAGAGAGATGATATGGGATGGGAGGTGGGAGGGGGCTTCGGCATTGGGAGCTCATGTACACCTGTGGCTGATTCATGTCAATGTATGGCAAAACCAATACAGTATTGTTATGTAGAATAAAGTAAAAATAAAATTTAAATTTAAAAAATAGAAAAAAAAGATTGCCAGGAGAAATATCAATAACTTCAGATGTGCAGATGACACCACACTTATGGCAGAAAGCAAAGAAGAGCTAAGAGCCTCCTGATGAAAGTGAAAGAGGAGAGTGAAAAAGTTGGCTGAAATCTCAACATTCAGAAGACTAGATCATGGCATCTGGTCCCATCACTTCATGGAAAATAGATGGGGAAACAATGGAAACAGTGACAGACTTTATTTTTTGGGCTCCAAAATCACTGTAGATGGTGACTGCAGCCATGAAATTAAAAGACACTTACTCCTTGGAAGAAAAGTTATGACCAACCTAAACAGCATGTTAAAAAGCAAGACATTACTTTGCCAATAAAGGTCCATCTAGTCAAAGCTATGGTTTTTCCAGTAGTCATGTATGGATGTGAGAGTTGGACCATAAAGAAAGCTGAGTGCCAAAGAAGTTTTTGAACTGTGGTGTTAGAGAAGATTCTTGAGAGTCACTTGGACAGCAAAGAGATCCAACTAGTCCATCCTAAAGGAAATCAGTCCTGAATATTCATTGGAAGGACTGATGCTGAAGCTGAATCTCCAATACTTTGGCCACCTGATATGAAGAACCAACACATTGGGAAAGACCCTGATGCTGGGAAAGATTGAAAGTGGGAGGAGAAAGGGACGACAGAGGATGAGATGGTTGGATGAAATTACCACTGCAATGGACATGAGTTTGACTAGGCTCCGGGAGTTGGTGATGGACAGGGAAGCATGGCGTGCTGCAGTCCATGGATCGCAAAGAGTCTGACAGGACTGAGTGACTGAAGTGAAACTGAATGTGTGCAAATCCCTGCTGGCTGTATTGTTGATATATCAGAATCTTGAAGTTGACCTAACCTCTTAGAATCTATAACACAGAATATAATTGAAAGGGAGGGAGAAAGAGTGCTTACCTGCTCAGATGACCATTGTAGTAGGAAAACCAAGGGTGTCTGCGCCTTCTGTGGTTCCTGCTCTGAGCCACCATTCATCTCTGTGTCTTGCAGTGGGGAAGCCCATCGAGGTGCAGAAGACACCACATCCCTCCCAGGAGGAGGTGGACAGGCTGTACCAGTGCTACATGAAGGAGAAGGAAAATGTCTCTGAAGCCCACAAGCTCAACCACAATGTCCCCAGAGACCAACACTTAAAGATCCGCTGAGTGCCTCCCCAGAAGTAGGGCTCCTCCAAAAGGCAGGGCTGGCATTAGGGAGGATGGAGGGAGGTGCTGTGATCCCATAATGCTTCCTGGAGGTGTCTGTTGAACACAACTCCAGAGCCTTTGCTGGCCTCTGAAGCTCCACCCCATACTAGGCCTTGGGTCAAGCTGGCTTCTGGGAGAGGAGACCAGACTCTGGCATCAGCGATTTGCTCTCCTGCTGTGACTCCTCTGTAATGGGTCCTCTTCATGTCTGCCCACCTGAGAAATGGGAGAGATGCTAGGAGAGAATGATGTCTGTGTCTCTGTCCTTTGTGATCCTGTCACTCAACGAGCAGGACAAAGAGCAGCTCCAGTGAGCAGGTTTCTCTTCCTCTGCCTTGAGTGACAGCATAGACAGACAGCAAGTGCAGGGCTTTCTCCTAGAAGCTCCTGCATCCTGCATTCTTCCTGTCCCAGCTCCTCCCTCCCACAGCTGGAGAGGAATGCCAGGCCACAGCCTCCTGATTCATCCAGGCATCTTTGAGTTTCTGAATCATCTGAGCCCCAGGTTGGCATTCAGAGGGGTCCACGAGGTGGGGAAGGAGACTTCAGCTCTGTCACTGGCTAAATGATCATGTGCACACCTCTTCACCCTTCTTCTGAGTCTCTGTTTTCCTGAGTGAGTAAGATGAGCTCTGACCACAGCTCTGATGTTACACGAGTTGAGAGCTCCATGAGATAGCTTCTACTCATCCTTTGTAACTGCAGCCCTGAGCTTGACACAAAAGGGAGTTCCATAAATGTCAGTTTATTAATGAAAGCATTCTATTTCAGCCTTCTTCTCTTCTTCTACCCTACACCCTGACTAGGAGCACTAGTCCAGCCTCCCATTTAATCCCAACCTGGCCCTGCTGACATGTTTCCCCTCCCCAAATGGTGGATCAGATGGGCCAGGGAATGGCAAGTTACCTCTTCCTCCCTGACCAGTCAGCTCCAACTTACCACCTCTGCCCTATTCTGTGGGAGACAATGGGAAGCCTATGTACAGACACAGGACACCATACAGAGAAGGAGCATGAGGAGTGAATGGGCCTATGTGTCTGCAAGCAGGCCAGATGGGGACATGCCTTTGGTGAGAGGTATTCTGGCCCACAGGTCAGCGACACACATATGTGAGGGGACAGGATGGGAGTATAGGGCCAGTACTACTGAGCCCTAACACCTGGTGTAGGAAAATAATTTTTCTTGCAACAGAAACTAACAACTCCAATAACTATGAATGAGGGCCATCTCAAGAATGTAAATACTCATCCAAGCCTGGCCTAGCCCTTTTCAGTGACCACGTGCAAGTCACATCCCCTCCTAACCTCACTTTTGTTATCAGAGAGCATTACATTGTGCATCCTGACTCTTAGGAATGGAATAGAGTTAAGAGGTAATTAACCATTCTACATCCTGTGTGGAATGGTGGGAAAGTGAAGTCACTCAGTTGTGTCCAACTCTTTGGGACCCCATGATTCAAGTCTGCCAGGCTCCTCTGTCCATGGACTTCTCCAGGCCAGAATACTGGAGTGGGTAAGCTGTTCCCTTCTCCAGGGGATCTTATCAACCCAGGGATTGAACTGTGGTCTCCTGCATTGCAGGTGGATTATTTGCCATCTGAGCCAACAGGGAATGTTGGGGGCAGGTATAATTAGAAGTCAGGTCATATATGTGCCCAGCATCTCATGATGGCCTGTTCTGACCTGATCAGGTGGGTGCTATTCTTTCCCAAGGGAGGTGAAAATCAAGAGCAGGAGGCTTGAAATAGAGAGTGATGGTTTCCACTAGGGAGGAAGGAGGAGGTAGGAGGTGGGTGGTTCCATGAAGGAAAGGCAAGACTTGCTGAAGAGGTTAATTCCCACCTGTTGCAACTTTTCAGTGTTTGTAATGAAGCACTTCAGACCTTAATGTCTGAATGCAGCAAGGAGTTATTATGTCCTCACTTTTATGGGTGGCTCGGTGGTTCTTCTATGAGTTTCTGCTCTCTCACATACCATGTCTTGGGAACTGCTGATTTCTTTCCTTGGACACCTTATTTCCTCAATTTGGTAAATCAAGTTCACCTCGTCTGTCAAGTCAGCACCACACTACTCCATCAGTTCCAATCCCCTGCTCTCCCAACTAACTGTCCTGATCACAGTCAGTTACTCATGTTGTGGGCTAACTTGGGGTAGAAAGACCATGAGCATTAATGGATGAGTAATCAACTATATGCCTTGGGGGCTGAGAGCAACTGAGGTTTCCTACTCAGTTCATTCATGAGGAGCCAGCCAACCTGTTCTAGTGTGGGGGGACAAGAGCCTTGATTTGGGCTGGAGGACTCACTCTCAAGCTCACTCACAGAGCTTCTGTCAGAAGGCTTCAGAGCTCTGCTTGTGGGCTTGTCAATTACCTGGTAGTTGCCACTTGTCAGACTTCTCCAGAGCAAGCCAGTCATGAAGGAGAGTGAGAGACAGAGAGGGAGATGGAGAGAGAGTGAGCCATACACCTCTGCTACCTAACCTCTGAATCACTTGGCACCAATTCTACCTTATGCTCTCAGTTGGATGTGAGTCCTTAAGTCCAAACCACACTCAGTAGGGGGATGTGACACCTGGAGGTGATTTCACTGGAGACATCTTGTCGGCATTACCACAGCAACAACCCATGAGCCCTCAGAAATTAAACTAGGCAACTTCAGTGTGTGGATGCTGCAGGAGACAGTCTGCCTGGAGGACACAGGCAGAGATACCCACACATCAGAGTCCCAGGTAGGGTAAGGTGTGAGCCCAGGTCAGAGGTGGGAATCACGGTTGTGAGCCCAGGACTGGCTGGGGTGCAGTAGAAGGTCACCATCAGACTGAGGGCACCTGGATGGGGATCGGGGACGAGGAAAGACTATCTGGGCCAGAGGAAAAGGGATCTCCCACATCACTGCAAGCTTGGAGCCATACAAGGATGGAGCATAAAGCCTGACCTCAGGGTAGTTGTGCCTACGGAGGTACTCAAATAGTTATATCTGCACTGCACTTTGTGTGAACAAAAGTGTTCTTTTGTGCTTTAAGCACAGATACCTGGAAGTTTGTTAAAAAGTCAGCCTCCCCAAGGATACAGAGAGTCAGGAGCTTCAAGGGTCCAATACTACACAGCACCTGCTAACTGATACCCTCGCAGTGACCCCAGCCTTCCTGAGAGGCCTTGTCTTGTTGGAAGATCTCCCACCAACACACAGGCTGACTCAGACAGCCTGAGGAGCACAGGAGTTGTCAGCTGTTGTGGAGAGGCTCAGAGGCTCTCAGGGTTGGGATGAGCTTGAGTCTCCTCCTGAAATCAGGCTGCCCTTTAACCTGAAACAAGTTCTCAGCTGTCATTACCCACAGGGGACAAAGGCCCTACTGGTGCCCAAACTGGTGACACTGTTGGAATGTGACAAGTGGGACAAAGGACAAGCAGCACACGTCTCCAGCAACCATGCGGCCCAACACAGCCTCACCATCTCAGGAGGACTGGGCTTTACTAGACATCAAGAGGATGCAGAGGTGGGAGCATAGGAGATAGTGATGGAGCAAAGGCAGAGAGGAAAGAGAGGGCAGAGCACACGTAGTTGAGACTTCCTGGTGAGGGTCATGGTCAAGATGAGGTTTAGGAAACAGGAGGCTGAGGTTTATGCCTTTGTGCAACAAAATTCTATTGAGATAGAGGGGATCAGGGCAGACGGGATCCCTGAGGATACCTGGCCTGTGGTCTAGGGGAACTGCTGTCCAGTCCTGGGATAAGGAATTTATTCCCTGGGTAGGGAGGAGCCCTGGGAGGTGCTTGAGCTGGAGCGGGTCATGGACCAGATGGAGGGGCAGTGATGCCTCAGGCTGGACTGAGCATCTGTCTTAGTGACCCCACAGCAGGGCAGAGTCAGCTCCCTGAGCCACTATTCAAGAACCCGCTACATGCTGGGCTCTGGGTGGATGCTACACACACAGTATCTCAGTGTAACTGACAGTGACCTCTTCATGCAGATGAAATTCATATCTAGAATGCTGGTCCCAGTGTAAAAGCTGCCTGCGCAGGCATCCTGCTCTCACCTTGCCCACTGTGGCCTCAAACTCGGGAGAACCACACACTGAAAACAGCAATGGCACCAGCTGTAGCCCCGGGCTCCCAACACCGCCTGCGCTGTGTGCACGCACAGCTCTCTTTCCCCACCGTCTGCACCTATGACAGCTTCATCCCTAAATGAGGGCACAGCCAGTGCCAGCTCTTCCTTATCCCTTCTGTTTGTAAATGCCTGGAAATGGATTTACAAGACCTGAGAAGGTTTGTGTCAATCACCAACTTAGTTTGGACTTTTCTTAGATTTATGTCTTCCCCTCACTCTCAGCCTGAGAGCTAACCTGAGTGTTTCCTTCTTCAACAAGTTGAACAGGTGCCACAAAACTCATGTTATATCCCCAGTCAGAGAATGGATAGAAATAGATGGACAGGAAAATTCCTTCTCAGCGATTTTAAAAGGGGCCCTGAATAGAACAAAACATCACCAAAACCTGGTATTATTAGTAAATATCAGTATGAAGGATCAAAAGGGCCACCTCCCTCAAATAGTGTTTAAAATGTCTGATGTTCTTGTTGGAGTTGACCTAGTTAGTGGGCATATCACCTCAATATATTGTGGCACAGGTCCAGATTTTTGTATTATTTCTTTTTTCTAACCAACTATGGACTTTTCTTTGCTGTTATTTAGTCACTAATTCATGTCCAACTCTTTGCAATCCCATGAAGTATAGCCCACCAGACTCCTCTGTCCCTGGGATTCCTCAGGCCAAAATACTGAATTTGGTTGCCATTTCCTTCTCCAGCAAATATGCCTGACCAAGGGGTCAATCTCATGTCTTCTGCATTGGCAAGCAAAATCTTTACCACTGAGCCATCAGGAAGCCACCCATTTGTAAAATACAATATAAATTACCCAGAAATGAAGAAAACAAAGAAAATGAGTTCAATCCAATTTTAAATTATTAGTTTAATTACACATAGAACTACAGTGCCATGTTGCTCTAAGGTTTTTGAGCAGTCCTCTCCAACTCTGTACTTACCTTGTCAGGAACCAGTAAAAGGCAGCTCGTGGACACAAGCAGGTCCTCAGACCACACAGGAGCCACACTGCCCCAGGAAGTATGGTGCTGCCTGGCTGTTGGCCTGTAAGGGGGTTGTAATGTGAGGGGCACAGAAACTCTGGTCAACTGCTGAGTGCTGTACAAGGGTCACTAGAGGCTGTGTCTCCCCCTGATACCTGGTAGGATGAGGGGCTCTGGGAAGGGAAGGACTTGTTTGAAGTTACACAGCTGGAAAGCAGCCAATGCAGGACTGGTCTCAACTCTCATCATAACTCTTCCAATCTGCCTTGAGGGAGGACCTTGGAAAATGACTCTCAGGTGCACCTTCAAGGAAGGAGAGGTAGTCCAACCTGCAGAGCTGTCTGCACAGGGGCAACTGATCCTAAGACAGATTCAGGTGTGAGGTCAGCCTTGGCCACTTTAGCCCAATTCAAGACCACTTTGATGGGCCATTTTGGTTCAACTTCTTCCTCGGCCCAATTCCATTCTCTTCCCTCCTCTTAAAGCATTTCACAGAGAGGAAATGCAACAAATGGAGCCATGTTCAGGATTCATGATAAGGAAATGGAAATCAAGACCAGAACCTAATATCACTTTACTTGCTATCAATAAGATGTTTGAACATACCAAGGGCCAGAGAGGATACTGCAAACATTCTGGGAAAAGTATAAATTGGTGCTACATGTTTGTGACAAACCTTGGTACTACTGTTCTCTAGCTTGTGCAAGCACCTATGATCCCTTGGGCTTTTGAGTCTATGGGATGAATAAGGGCACAGGGACAGGGATCAGTGAGAATACTGTCAGCAGAATCCATCAAAGTGACTGGCTGTGGGGGTGGAAATCAGATTTTTGATGCAAAAGATATTTAAAACATCCAAAGAGTAGAGTATGAACTTAGATGATATGATATTCAAATAACTTATAAACATTTTCAAATATATTCAAACTCCATTAAGAAAGCAGTGTAACACAATGAAGTTCCAAGGCATCTAGGCAATCAACTGTGAAAGGCAGAGTCCTAAGCATTGGATGACCCGGATATTCCCTGTGTTGACCACTTTGGAAAGCTCTGTAGCTATGTGGAGACTGTAGCATGGGCAGGTGAGGGGAAGTCAAGTTCAGTTTTAGACAGGCTGTGATTGACTATGCAGAGAAGACTACCAGGGAGGTTGTCAAGTACTCATCTACGTAGTCAAGTCTGGAGCACAAGGGGAGGTCAGGCTGGAGATGCAGTTTGGAAGTGTTCGTTCTGTAGACAGACTCCAAGGCCATGAGCCTGGAAAAGGTCTTTGTGGGAGAGAAGGCAGAGAGAATAGATAGGATCCAGGGACTGAGGGGACAGAAGGGCCCTCAAACACTTAGCCTGGTGAAGGATAAGAACCACCATGGAGACCCAGGGGTAGCCAGAGGGGCAGGAGGGAAACCAGGAGAGTGTGGTGTCCACAGGTGAAGTTGTTTCAACAATGAGGGAGGGGCAACTATGTTTGAGGCTGCTGAGAGGTCAAGATGACAGCTGAGAATTGACCATGGATTCAGCAGCATGGAGGCCAGTGGTGAACTTGTCAAGGGCAGTTCCATGGAACAGTGGCATCTGAAGTCTGGAAGAAGGAGGACAGAATGGGAGGGGAGGATATGGAAATTGGATGGCTCTTCCATGAGTTGTGCTGTCCAGGCAAACTAAGGAACAGGGCAGGAGATGGAGGAGGTGGTGGGGCTGAGAGATATTTATATGGGAGCTGGTACTGCATATTTCTCCTTTCTCCTGAATCCTGGTGCACACAAGATTTTATCTGTGCTCTCCAAAAATCTGTTTCTGAGTCTTGTGTAAGTTCTGCTGGCTCTATGGTGGGGTTAATGGTGACCTCCTCCAAGAGGGTTATGCCAAATCCTGATGTAAAGAGACAGAGCCAAAGCAAAAACAACACCCAGTTGTGGATGTGACTGGTGATAGAAGTAAAGTCTGATGCTGTAAGAGCAATGTTGCATAGGAACTTGGAATGTTAGGTCCATGAATCAGAGCAAATTGGAAGTGGTCAGATGGCAAGAGTGAACTTTGACATTTTAGAAATCAGTGAACTAAAATAGACTGGAATGGGTGAATTTAACTCAGATGACCATTATATCTACTGCTGTGGGCAAGAATCCCTTAGAAGAAATGGAGTAGCCATCACAGTCAACAAAAGAGGCCCAAATGCAAGACTTGGATGCTATCTCAAAAGTGACAGAATGATCTCTGTTTGTTTCCAAGACAAACCATTCAATATTACAGTAATCTAAGTTTATGCCCCAAATAGTAATGCTGAAGAAGCTGAAGTTGAACGGTTCTATGAAAACCTACAAGACCTTCTAGAACTAACACTCAAAAAAGATGTCCTTTTCATTATAGGGGATTGGAATGCAAAAGTAGGAAGTCAAAAAACACCTGGAGTAACAGGCAAATTTGGCCTTGGAGTACAGAATGAAGCAGGGCAAAGGCTCATAGAGTTTTGCCAAGAGAACACCCTGGTCATAGCAAACACCCTCTTCCAACAACACAAGAGAAGACTTTACACATGGACATCACCAGATGTTCAATACTGATATCAGATTGATTATATTCTTTGCAGCCAAAGATATAGAAGCTTTATACAGTCAGCAAAAATAAGACTGGGATCTAACTGTGGCTCAGATCATGAGCTCCTTATTGCCAAATTTAGCCTTAAATTGAGGAAAGTAGGGAAAATCAATAGACCATTCAGGTATGAGAAATGAAAAGCAAAGGAGAAAAGGAAAGATGTACTCATCTGAATGCAGAGTTCCAAAGAATAGCAAGAAGAGATAAGAAAGCCTTCCTCAGTGATCAATGCAAAGAAATAGAGGAAAACAACAGAATGGGAAAGACTAGAGATCTCTTCAAGAAAATTAGATACCAAGGGAACATTTTACGCAAAGATGGGCACAATAAAGGACAGAAATGGTAGGGACCTAACAGAAGCAGAAGATACTAAGAAGAGGTGGCCAGAATACACAGAAGGACTATACAAAAATGATCTTCACAACCCAGATAATCACGATGGTGTAATCACTCACCTAGAGCCAGACATCCTGGAATGCAAAGTCAAGTGGGCCTTAGGAAGCATCACTATGAACAAAGCTAGTGAAGGTGAAGGTGATGGAATTCCATTTGAGCTATTTCAAATCCTGAAAGATGATGCTATGAAAGTACTGCACTCAATATGTCAACAAATTTGGAAAACTCAGCAGTGGCCACAGGACTGGAAAAGGTCAGTTTTCATTCCAATCCCAAAGAAAGGCAATGCCAAAGAATGCTCAAACTACCACACAATTGCACTCATCTCACATACTTTCAGAGTAATGCTCAAAATTCTCCAGGCCAGACTTCAACAGTACGTGAACTGTGAACTTCCAGATGTTCAAGTTGGATTTAGAAAAGGCAGAGGAACCAGAGATCAAATTGCCAACATCTGTTGGATCATCAAAAAAGCAAGAGAGTTCCAGAGAAACACCTACTTATGCTTTATTGACTATGCCAAAGCCTTTGACACAGTTTGCTGAGGATCACAACAAACTGTGGAAAATTCTCCCAGAAATGAGAATATCAGACTTCCTCACCTGTATGCAGGTCAAGAAGCAACAATAAAACTGGACATGGAACAACAGATTGCTTCAAAATCAGGAAAGGAGTACGTCAAGGCTGTTTATTATTTAACTTACATGCAGAGTACATCATGAGAAACGCTGAAGTGGATGAAACACAAGCTGGAATCAAGACTGCTGGGAGAAATATCAGTAACCTCAGATATGCAGATGACACCACCCTTATGGCAGAAAGCAAAGAAGAACTAAAGAGCCTCTTGATGAAAGTGAAAGAAGAGAGTGAAAAAGTTGGCTTAAAGCTCAACATTCAGAAAACTAAATCATGGCATCAAGTCCCATCACTTCATGGCAAATAGATGGGGAAACAATGGAAAGAGTGACAGACTTTATTTTGAGGGGTTCCAAAATCACTGCAGATGGTGACTACAGCCACGAAATTAAAAAACACTTTCTCCTTGGAAGAAAAACTATGACCACCTAGATAGCATATTAAAAAGCAAAGACATTACTTTGCCAACAGAGGTCCATCTAGTCAAAGCTTTGGTTTTCCCAGTATTCATGTATGGATGTGAGAGTTGGACTATAAAGAAAGCTGAGCACTGAAGAATTGATGCTTTTGTACTGTGGTGTTGGAGAAGACGCTTGAGAGTCCCTTGGACAGCAAGGAGATCCAACCAGTCCATCCTAAATGAAATCAGTCCTGAATATTCATTGGAAGGACTGATGCTGAAGCTGAAATTTCAATACTTTGGCCACCTGATGTGAAGAGCTGACTCATTTGAGAAGACCTTAATGCTGGAAAGATTGAAGGCAGGAGGAGAAGAAGACAACAGAGGATGAGATGTTTGGATGGCCTCATCGACTCAATGGACATGAGTTTGTGTAGGCTCTGGGAGTTGATGTTGGACAGGGAAGCGTGGTGTTCTACAGTCCATGGGGTCGCAACGTGTCGGACACGACTGAGCGACTGAACTGAACTGAACTGCATATTTATAAATGAGAACCATGGATTTGGCAGGTGAAAGAAGACAATTACTGCAGCCAAGTAATAAGGTAGGTGAAAAGATGGCAGGATTATTCTTTACTTGCTGCTTCACTTGCCAAGTAATGGGCAAGATTTGAGCAAAAGTAATCTGGCAGATAATGTATTGGCCTGAAGAGTCCACTGTACTCCTCTTGCTCTGTAACAAGTTTACTCCAGGCCAAATAATTTTAAAGATTTTATCTAAGATACTGTGGTGGCCAGGTTGTTGCAATGAGACCCTAGGGCTGGATGGATACCCACCCCCAGCCCCTACAAATGCTTAGTAACCTCTGTCAGGACAAAAACTGGCAGGTATCTCACACCACAGTTGAGCTCAGAGAAGCCTCCCGAGCAAGCAGAGGAATCAGCATGGTGGAGTTTGCACCTTTGTTTGTGCCTCTGGAGCGCAGGCTGCAGACCTTAGCAGTCCTGAAGTGGATCTTCAGTTTCTTGGCCCTGCGTAAGGAAAGCTGAGATGGGACTGGGAGGCCATGGGCACCTGCCACTTCAGGTGCACATGGTACATTGATGGGGGAAAGATACAGGTTCCAAGGTGGATGCTGAATCTAGTGCCTGAGGGTCACTTTGGATGAGGGACATTTTGCTCTCGTGGCCTTGGGGAATTTTTGCCAACAGGAGTGTCTCTGACTGTCTATGCCCATGTCAGCCCAGCCTGGGACCTGGGAGTGTCTGGAGGAGGACAGAGAGTCAACTAACCCTAGGCATGGTGCTAGAAAGAGGGAAGCTGAGAAAAGGCATCTGGACCCTCTGATGCTAGGAACAGATGCTTGTCCTTAATCCCAAGGCAAAGGGGATCCCCAAGACAGCTTTAGGAACAGGAGGTCCAATCTGTGGGAGACAAGCTGTAATTTAGGGATCTTCTGTGTTGGGGTGTTGAGGGAGAGGGATGACAGGGAGCAGTTGTTACCAAATCAAATTTGTGCCTGCTGTGTCACTAGGTTGTGGTAAAACAAACTGCAGGTTTTAATACAGGATCCAAGCAAGGAGTCCGGAGAGTTAAAGCTCAAAATGCCTGAAACCCCTTTGATTACCAGGGAACGATGTCTAGGTGCGTGATCAGCTTCTAGAGAATCATCTGATTGCTTGGTGGTGAGGTAACTGGGAGTCACCATCATCAACTTCCTGGTTTCCCTTTGTCTGAGGTCTACAGGCTGGTAAGCAACTTCCTCCACCTGCTGGGTGTTCAGTATCTGCAAAACCATTCAAATATGAATCTCAATATTATCTATGGCTCTTGGCAACAAGCTAACAGTCTTTGAAATTTCTGGAATGGTTAAACTGTTATTTATTTTCTTGCTTGACTGTTTTCTTTTCTTTTTGTCTTTATTTTTGAAATTTGGTGAAGGCTTAGGAAGCTAAAGATTTTCTACAAATAAGAGGTAGGCAGAGGACATGAGGGATATTTTCCAGGAAGACTGCATAGGTCCTGCTTGATTACAAGGTTACAATCTATAATAGCGATCACTATGTAGACTCATGGGTGAAAACCAGCCCCCTGATTTTTTTTGTATTTGTACAGCCCATGAATGAGGAATGGCTTTTACATTTTAAATGCTTGCATTTTAAATGATTTTGTGTCTGTAATATCCTTCAAGTTGCCTCTTGAGCTCCAATATCTGAAATATTTGCAATTCAGCCCTTTCGGAAAGGATTACTTACTTCTGCCTAAGGAGACTGGGAGTGGGTGGAGAGAAGGAGTTCTTTTTCACTGATATTAGGAGATGAGTCTACAGGGCAGAATGTGCAAAATGGCACAAAAGTAACGGTTTCCAGGGAGCCAGTAAATGTTGTACATATAGTAAACAGATGGTTCATGCTGGGCATAGAGCAGGTATTTGGAGAGGGGTGAAGAAGTGGCCAGAGAGGTCAACAAGGACCTGTCACTAAAGACTCAGGTCCCAGAAAAAACTACTTTCCAGTGGGTTACTTGTTTAATCTGTTTATTTCCTCTGCTCTGTAATTCACATACTCACACAGGAAGGTAATCTCCTTTCACATTGTTGGTCTTGTTCTCATCTGCATCTCCATCTCCTAGAAGAGTTGATGTTGCTAAATGTTTGTTGAATGAATGAATGTTGAGATCATGATATGGACATAATAGTTGAATTGAAACCACCACTCATTCTACAAGCTTTCTGTGTGAGGTTAGCCAACCTGAATACCCTCTCTGGGTCTTGGTAAAGTGGGGTTTTGCATCTTTTCTCCTTGGTGTTATGAGGGGAAAGTTGTTATTTTTCTTCAGGGACTGAAAATACACCCAAATTAGGATTTTGCCTGCTGACAGGAATTAAAGGGTAAGCCCAGAGTGAGAGAGATGTTTAGATGGGGGGTGTTGTTTCGGATCAAGTAGAAATGCCTCCATTTTTAAATTCTCTTTTTCTGACTGAAAAACAAATACATGCTATTTTAACACATTGAAACAAAATGTGTGTTCTAAAAGTCAAAGACTTCCCCCAAGTCCTACCCTACAAGGACCTGCTGTTAACAACTTGGTTCTATTCTCTCGACCTGGGTAGTTCTTGTTTCATGGGTACAGAGGTTCAGTTTAGCAAGATGACAAGAGTCTGAGATAAAGGCTAGTATACTTACATGACAGTGTGAATTAATTTAATGCCACCAAATTGACTCTCAAAAACCATTCCAAGTATATGCCCAGGAGTGGGAATGGTGGATACCATGATTGCTCTGTTTTAGCTTTATAAGAAATCTCCATACTTTTCTCCATAAAACCTCTCTCATGAGCCCATAATTTGAAAAGATACAAGCACCCTAATGTTTATAACTGCACATTTACAATAGCTAGGACATGGAAGCCACCTAAATATCCATTAGAATAATGGATAAAGAATATGTGGTAATATAGGTAATGGAATATTACTCAGTCATAAAAAGGGACAAATTAAGGCATTTTCAATAACATGTATGGACCTAGAGTTTGCAAAACTGAGTGAAGATAGCCAAAGAAAGACAAATATCACTTATATGCAGAATCAAAAAGGAGGTACAAATGTACATATTTACAAAACAGAAGCAGAAAAAAACTTATGGTTACCAGGGGGTAAGGGGAAAGGATGAATTGGGAGATTTGGATTGACAAATAACACTACTGAATATACAAAAGATAACATAAAAACCTGCTGTATATCACAGGGGTCTCTACTCAGTGCTCTGAAATGACCTATATGGGGAAAGAATAAAAAGAATCAGAGTGGATATATTTATGTGTATAACAGATTTTTTTCCCTATACACCTGAAACTAATACTACATTGTAAATGAACTATACTTTAATGAAAACTTAAAAAGAAAATACTGAAGAGTCATTTTGATGATAAGTATTGTGTTAAATATATTTTGCCACCATAAAAATTAAATAATCAAACAAAGTACCCCAAACACAACACTGAAGTCAGCACCATGAGGGCAGGAATTCCTGTCCGTTGTTCACAGCTGTACCACCACCACTTGGCACATTGTAGGTACTCTATAGAAAGCAAGGGTTTGTGAGCCCCAAAATACTTTGATTTAAACATTTTGCTACTGCTCAGACTGGGCTTTCCTGGTGGCTCAGCAGTAAAGAATCCTCCTCCAGTGCAGTAGCTTCAGGAAATGCGAGTTCGATCCCTGGGTCTCGAAGATCTCCTAGAGGAGGGCATGACAACTCACTCCAGTATTGCCTGGAGCATCCTCTGGACAGAGGAGCCTGGTGGGCTACAGCCCATAGGACTGCAAAGAGTCAGACACAACTGAAGCAATTTAGCACACATTCAAGTACTACACAGACTGGGTCAAAAGTCTCCTCTGGGTCAAAAGTCTCCTCTGCCATGAAGGACAGGCCCAGTTTACCCTACTTTCAAATAGACTACAAGTGGTGGTTGACCTTTTTTAAGAGTATGAGCACATGATGTTGAGTGTAGGGAATGGAATGGAAAAGATGCAGTATTCTCTAACAGTGAGGCTCCTTTGGCATCAGATTAAAGATAGCCCCACAGACCACCTCACCCTGAGTCAAAGCTGAGATTAGCCTGTGAAAAGGACTCAGAATCTTAAGTCTTGGAGGAATTCTTCACTGCAACTGCTCCTAGAACTGCTGCACTCCTGATGATCAGGCCAGGCATGAGCAGCCCTCTTCCTCCCTCTCCTTCACTGGGACAGGGCCTGGCAATGGAGGAAAGAGTTCAGCAAAAGGTAAAGAGCTCAGGGAGTTGCACCCACACTGAGCAGATTAGTGTGGCCAGAATATGGGCTGCAGGTGGGTGAGTGAGGATGGAGTAAGAGGAGCCTGACCAGCAGTAGGGAGCTTGAGGCCAGGCTGAGCTGCCTGAGCTGAGCCTTAAAGTTATGAGAAGTCATGGGCAGACTTTAACTAAAGGGGGGATATACATTTCCCCCCTTCAGTTCAGATGGCTTAGATGGTAAAGAGTCTGCCTACAATGTGGGAGACTCGGGTTCAATCCCTGCATCAGGAAGATCTCCTGGAGAAGGAAATGGCAACCCACTCCAGTATTCTTGCCTAGAAAATCCCATGGACGGAGGAGCCTGGTAGGCTACAGTTCATGGGGTTGCAAAGAGTTGGATGTGACTTCACTTTCACTTTCATGGTGGAATTATCTGTGGAAAGATGGGCTGGGGTTAGACAGGAAGTGTACTGGCTAGAAAGAATATCTTTTCTCTGGGGTTCTAAAGAATGGATACCAGAAAGAGTTCATCCTGTTACATTTCCACCAGGCATTTATTGAGCACCTGGTGAATACAGAGAGGGAGGTAGAGGCAAGACCAAGTGAGAAAGCAGTCTGCTGGAGTGGGAAAATGTGAGTTTGAATTTAGGCCAACTTTAGGCTCTCAATGTGACACTGGTGGTGTTGACTGCATTCTCTCCTTTTGAAGCCTTGGGAAGCTGATCTCTTCCTCCTAGGGTGAGGACTGGACAGGACAATGCAGGCTGGGCATAAAGGAGACCTTGTTCCTTCACACCACTGACCACTAATGGTTCCTGCTTCCCTTCCCAGACTTCATCTGCTACATAGTCTTCATTGGCCTCCTGTTCACAAGATTCTGGATCATCAGTATCCTGTATGCAATCTGGTGGTACCTGGATCGAGACACGCCATGGCAGGGGGGCAGGCAGAGTGCTTTCATAAAGCACTGGACCTTATGGAAGTGCATAAAGGACTACTTTCCCATCTCAGTGAGTAAGGGGCTGACTAGGGAGTGGGCAGTACTGTAGTCCCCACGTGTCCATGGGGAAGTGTGACCCAGTGTGCAGTGAGCAGAATACTGGGCCGGGAGCAGGAGACAGGCTATCACCACTATGTGGCTAGGGGAAGAATCAGTTTCTGTCTGACTATGGTTGTCCAGCTTCAGTGAGGTGAGGCCACTATGAGGACTGATGAGTGAACAGGATTTGAGGAACCTTGTAGGCCATGTAGTACAGCACACTTAGATATCTTACTGGTGTAAAACCTTCAGTAGTCCAAGTTTGGAGTGAAGGAATCTGTAATAAACGTAAATTTTAAGACAGCATCTAGACCACACTTTATCAGATGATGAGTCTGACATCCAGAGATGGAGGAAGATGTGAGCAAGGATATAGAGCAGATTCTTTTACTGCTTTTAAAGTTTGTATATTAACTTTGAGGATAGATGCAGAACAGAGAGCCCTCAGGAAGTATCCTGCCCCAACTCTGATATGCTGTGTTTCCTTGGACAGAGCTTTGCCCATTCTGAATCTCAGTTTTCCCATGGATTCACAAAACAGTCTGATTACTCCTCTTCTGCCTATCTCTTACTCTGGCCCCAAGTATCAGTCCTTAGTGATACAGCCCCTGAATTTTAGTGAACATATCTTTGGTTCCTTTCCTAAATCTCAGACAGACTAAACCCTTGGATTTAAGCAGCTGTGATGATAAATTGTCCAGTGGGGACAGAAAGGGGAGTGCATTTGGGACACAGAGAAGTGCCAGGCAGGGACAAGTGGCTTTCCTTAGGACACAGGAGAGAAAAATGTATAGTCTTCTGTGTATTTGATGTCTGAAGACATGTATTCGATGTCTGAAGGTGGACATCAAAGGTTCTAATACAGGGTCTGCAACATGCCAGTTGTATGACTTTGGGTGAGTTACACATGCTCTCTGAGCCTCGATTTCTTCATGTGTAAAGTGGAAATGCTGCCATATACATCATTGGGTTGTATGGATTCCATAAGACATCAGGTGATCCTGAGGCTTCTAAGGACAGCATCTTGCTCTCTTTTCACACCTGAAGCTGCTCTCTGGCTCTATTTCACACCTGGAGCTGCTGTCAACTGCACCTCTGGCAGAAAAATTGTGTGGCATGGCTCTGTGTCTGTCTCATCTACATCTCTTCTGTTCCTCCTCTAGCTAGGTATCTCCCCTGGAGGTTTTGTCAGTTGGGCACTATCGAAATTTTGGGAAAATGAGCCTGATTTGCAAAAATTCCACCTGCACAGTGTTTGGGATTGTTGGCCAATGCAGGCCTTCGGCATCAGCACCTGCAGAAAGCAGAGAAGATAGAGGGAGAGATGACATGTAATTTGATGCCTCTGTCCTGGACTGAGGTCTGCAGGTGGCACTGTGACTGGCAAAGAACTCCCAAATCATCCACATACCTGAGGAGCAAGGCTTGCAGAGATCTTAAGGTGGCAGGAGGTAGGGGGCCATGGAGTCTCTGCTGTCTACTGAAAAGATATGCACAACCTAAAAGTTATGAGGGGCTTTGTTCTGAGACCTTACTAAAGACAGTAGTCAGGAGATAGCCTCTCAGTAATCTCTGAGGAGATGTCCCAAAAGGTAAGGGAGAAGTCAGGATTTACGGGTTTTTGCTGAGAAAAAAAATGTAGTTAAACATCAGAAGATTACTGCCAGTCAAAGAGCAAACTCAAGTAATGATATTAATTGTTTTCTATATATGGAGACATGCAAAATCTGGGCTAACTGCAATTATTCCTTTGATGTGCAGCCTCACTCTCTATGACCACTATCCTATTTTCCTCCATCTTGAATTCCTTTCAAGTCCCATTGTCAGTGGCAGCTACAGTGGCCGCTGGCTTGAGGGCAGGCAAGGAACATTCCTTGTCCTAACAACTCTACTGCAGCTACTCCACATCACAAGTCTTTGCACTCTATGACTCTTACTCTAGAACTGCCGCCTAATAGTAGTTTCTAGTGAAATTAGGAGACTATGTCTGAGCATTGGAGCTTGCTAGACAAAACCTATGGGCTTTCCGAGCAGCTAATGGTGAAGAATCAGGTAGTGTTTTCCCCAGGAAAATCTGCCTCCACCTCATGCTGAAGTTCAGCCCAGGAGGTGGGTTTCTATGGGAAGACTTCATATCCCAAAGCAGCAGTATCTACGCAGACCAAAGCCTGAGCAGGGATGCAGTGCTGTGGGTAGGCTGTGACCAGGTGTTAAGAAGTGCTGCAGACGTGGCAAGATACCTCCCTGAGCCCTCCCACCCCCATCACTAGGGACTTGTGCTCCTCTTCTCTGCCTCCACTTCCCAGCACACTGGGGTCTCTTACACTGAGTCACAAGGATTCAGGGGTCAGCCCTCCACCAAGGACTGAACTCCAGCTGCCACAGTTCTTGGAGAGATGCTCACCCCCTCCTACGATGGATCCTTCATTCTGTGCGGGCTCTGCTTGAGACAAAGTCTCCCTTCACACAGGACAGGGGTTTGTGTCCCTGTCACCCTCCCAGGAGTCTTGCCTCTGCCTTGTGCAGGGGCCCTTCCTCCCCTGGTGGGCTGTATCGGCTTCATCCATTCATGGATCCATTCTCTCCCTCTTCATTCCATGTTCTCCCAGAGCATCTCCTCTGCTCCAGGCCTGCAGTGGGAACGAGGATGTTCAGACAGGCTGTCTCTAATCTCAGGACACTCACATGGGGTTGAGAAAGCACTTGGGCACAGGGAACACATAAAAGAGGTCAGCACAGAAAGTCAGCAGGTGGACCAGCAAGGGCATAAGATGAAGCTCTGATTCACCAGGTTGCTGTTCCTTCAGCTGGTCAAGACTGCCGAGCTGGACCCCTCCCGGAACTACCTTGCTGGCTTCCACCCTCATGGAATTACGGTGATTGGAGCTGTTATCAACTTGTGCTCGGAGGGCATGGGCTTCTCCTCAGTTTTCCCAGGCATCTGTTCACATTTGATGATGCTGAACATGTGGTTCTACTTCCCTTTCTTCAGAGATTACATCATGTCAGTGGGTGAGTCCTACTCTGGGTATCCCAGGAATTGTGAGGGCTAAACGCATGAGGAGGGATTTTAAGGAGGGCAGTCAAATGTTCTGTACTTCTTCCAAGTAAATGTGTGGTAGACAGGAGATGAGACCCAAAGAAGCATTTCCCACAGATCTGTGCTCAGTGATGACCATGGCGGGAGAGTTGGGAAAAGAGGTAGTGCTCAGAGCCTGTCATCAGGGGACTCCCAGCGGAGGTCTAGAGTAGAACCCAAGCCACATACTCCTGAACCATTCTTGCCTCCTTTACACTGTATGTGACCCCCTTCCTTTCTCCACAGGGCTGGTCTCGGCAGACAAGGAGAGTGCTGCTCACATTCTGAGCAGGAAAGGAGGTGGCAATCTGCTGTCCATCGTTGTTGGGGGTGTCCAGGAAGCACTGACTGCCAGGCCTGGAGCCTACAAGCTGGTCCTGAAGAACCGCAAAGGCTTCATCAGGCTCGCCCTGATACATGGGTATCAGGAAGAGGGTTCAGAGTTTAGCTGGATATTGGCAAGGATTATATTTTAGAGGGAAGACTGCAGAGGCAAATGCAGAGTCTATTTTGGCAAAGAGAGTCTCAATCCACTTACAATGAAGAGTCTTTCTTGGTGACTGATGTACTGTTTCTTGCCCAAATACCCAGAGATAATTCTAGAAGAAAGATTTTGTGACTAAAGGATTACATCTCATGGATTATATTGCTGAAAACTTGTGTTACATTTGAGACCTAGGGAATTTGGGTGAATGGAGTTTGGGGCATAGCTTAGAGCTGTCTCTCATCTTAAAACATCTGTGAAGAATAGAAACAAGCCAGAGCCAAAGAGATTTTTCCAGAAACTTTGCAGTTGTTTTATACCTGTGATGTTTCTCGGCAGTATTCTGGTCTCTCTGTCACATAACTGGGAAGGGTTAGTTTTGAATTTATGCTAGATCTGCTTCTGTGCCTTAAACCTTCAGCTTGCAGCTTTTGTTCAGTTGAGTTAAGTCACTCAGTTGTGTTAGACCCTTTGTGATCCTGTGGGTTGCAGCAAGCCAGGCTTCCCTGTCTATCACAAACTCCCAGAGCTTGCTCAAACTCATGTCCATTGAGTCAGTGTGCCATCCATCCTCTAGCTAGCATTACTTTGTTAGTGTGTGAGATAAGTGCAATTGTGTGGTAGCTTTAACATTCCTTGGCATTGCCTTTCTTTGGGATTGGAATGAAAACTATGCTTTTTTAGTGAAGGCCCACATAATGGCCTGCCTAAGGGAGATAACCTGAGCCACCCACCTGTGAAGGTTGCAAGGAAGTGAAACTAACACATTCCCCTACCTGAAATTTACCATTCTAGGGGACGTTTGCAAGGATCGAATAGTATTTTTTGCCGGGGTCCAGCCCCAGCAAGATCCAGGGGCACTGTCAGGATGAACAGCATCAGCAGGTGGGGGTGGGGGAGAAAGAAACAATGAATGTTGCAGTTAAGAAAGTAGAGGAGAGGAAGAGGTTGATATTCCTTATTTACACAGAAAGCCAATAAAGCCCCGGCATGGGACTTGCTCTGTTCATGAAGGCCTCAGGCACCCTCTCAATGTGGCAAAAATGCAGAGCATCTTCTCGAGAGGGTCTTAGAAGCCCGGGCAGGAAAGTGAACTCAGAGGGTCTCTGTTCTCCAGGGGATCAACCTGAAAAGGAAAGAGAAAGAGAGAGAGAATGAAAGAAAGAATGACACAGGGAGACCAAGCTTCTGTGAGCAATGCCCGCAACTTTATTTTCACAGAGAGCTTTTATACCTTAAGTTGTACATAGGAAATAATGGAAGATGCAGAGTCATGCAGGGTCAGCAGTCCTGACCCTTATTGAGACCGGGCTTTCTTTCTGCATACCTATCTGTATACACAGGTCTTAGGTGATTTACATCATCTTCTGGCCAAGAAGCCTGTTAACATTTTATGACTCTTTTTTCTGATAAAGGTTAGTCAACCAGAAAACTTATTTTCTCTAAAAGTTTTTTTTATCTAAAGTCTGGTGCCACTCTCAGAAAATACTAAATAAAGTTATATTCTTCACAGATCAAGGGTACATTGGATTACAACAAAGAGAGAGAATTTATTAACTCAAGTTCTAATGTTATTGATGCCAAGGCTACTAATTATTTTTTCTATATATCAACCATATTAATCAATGTACTCCCAATGAATAAGAGATATGAAAACTTGGCAGCAAGCATTGACTCAACAATGAAACCATTACCAGTACTATTCTAATAATTTTTAACTCTTTGAAAGGCTCTATATCTTTAAGATGTTTTAAGCTTCCCATGCCTCTCATGGTTGGGAGGCTGTGAACAATCACATGCATAGTTGTAAAAGTCGAGATAAACTGGTCAGGCAAGTTAGAGAGCCATTAGAGAGGCTTGAATTGAAAACTCCTATTATGCACAGGAGACTTATTAACTAGAGCCCTAAGTTGATTTTCTCCAGAGAAAGGTGGTCGGGGAACAGTTCAGTTCAGTTCAGTCGCTAGTCGTGTCCAACTCTGTGCGACCCCATGAATCACAGCACGCCAGGCCTCCCTGTTCATCACCATCTCTCGGAGTTCACTCAGACTCATGTCCATCAAGTCTGTGATGCCATCCAGCCATCTCATCCTCTGTCGTCCCCTTCCCCTCCTGCCCCCAATCTCTCCCAGAATCAGAGTCTTTTCCAATGAGTCAACTCTTCACATGAGGTGGCCAAAGTATTGGAGTTGCAGCTTTAGCATCACTTCTTCCAAAGAAATCCCAGGGTTGACTCCTTCAGAATGGACTGGTTGGATCTCCTTGCAGTCCAAAGGACTCTCAAGAGTCTTCTCCAACACCACAGTTCAAAAGCATCAATTCTTCGGCACTCAGCCTTCTTCACAGTCCAACTCTCACATCCATACATGACCACAGGAAAAATCATAGCCTTGACTAGACGGACCTTAGTCGGCAAAGTAATGTCTCTGCTTTTGAATATGCTATCTAGGTTGGTCGTAAATTTTCTTCCAAGGAGTAAGTGTCTTTTAATTTCATGGCTGCAGTCACCATCTGCAGTGATTTTGGAACCCAAAAAAATAAAGTCTGACACTGTTTCCACTGTTTCCCCATCTATTTCCCATGAAGTGTTGGGACTGGATGCCATGATCTTTGTTTTCTGAATGCTGAGCTTTAAGTCAATTTTTCACTCTCCTCTTTCACTTTCATCAAGAGGCTTTTTAGCTCCTCTTCA
>SJYG01001711.1:7494-25618 GCA_006410535.1 Litocranius walleri | reverse complement strand
TTGACTTCAAATTCCAAGATGTCTGGCTCTAGATTAGTGATCACATCATCATGATTATCTGGGTCGTGAAGATCTTTTTTGTTCAATTCTTCTGTGTATTCTTGCGACCTCTTCTTAATATCTTCTGCTTCTGTTAGGTCCATACCATTCCTGTCCTTTATTGAGCCCATCTTTGCCTGAAAAGTTCCCTTGGTATCTCTAATTTTCTTGAAGAGATCTCTAGTCTTTCCCATTCTGTTCTTTTCCTCTATTTCTTTGCATTGATCGCTGAAGAAGGCTTTCTTATCTCTTCTTGCTATTCTTTGGAACTCTGCATTCAGATGCTTATATCTTTCCTTTTCTCCTTTGCTTTTCGCCTCTCTTCTTTTCACAGCTATTTGTAAGGCCTCCCCAGACAGCCATTTTGCTTTTTTGCATTTCTTTTCCATGGGGATGGTCTTGATCCCTGTCTCCTGTACAATGTCACGAACCTCATTCCATAGTTCATCAGGCACTCTATCTATCAGATCTAGGCCCTTAAATCTATTTCTCACTTCCACTGTATAATCATAAGGGATTTGATTTAGGTCATACCTGAATGGTCTAGCGGTTTTCCCTACTTTCTTCAATTTAAGTCTGAATTTGGTAATAAGGAGTTCATGATCTGAGCCACAGTCAGCTCCCAGTCTTGTTTTTGTTGACTGTATAGAGCTTCTCCATCTTTGGCTGCATAGAATATAATCAGTCTGATTTCGGTGTTGACCATCTGGTGATGTCCATGTGTAGAGTCTTCTCTTGTGTTGTTGGAAGAGGGTGTTTGCTATGACCAGTGCATTTTCTTGGCAAAACTCTATTAGTCTTTGCCCTGCTTCATTCCACATTCCAAGGCCAAATTTGCCTGTTACTCCAGGTGTTTCTTGACTTCTTACTTTAGCATTCCAGTCCCCTATAATGAAAAGGACATCTTTTTTGGGTGTTAGTTCTAAAAGGTCTTGTAGATCTTCATAAAACCGTTCAACTTCAGCTTCTTCAGCCTTACTTGTTGGGGCATAGACTTGGATAACTGTGATACTGAATGGTTTGCCTTGGAAACGAACAGAGATCATTCTGTCGTTTTTGAGATTGCATCCAAGTACTGCCTTTCAGACTCTTTTGTTGACCATGATGGCTACTCCATTTCTTCGGAGGAGTTCCTGCCCGCAGTAGTAGATATAATGGTCGTCTGAGTTAAATTCACCTATTCCAGTCCATTTTAGTTCTCTGATTCCTAGAATGTTGATGTTCACCCTTGCCATCTCCTGTATGACCACTTCCAATTTGCCTTGATTCATCGTTCTGACATTCCAGGTTCCTATGCAATATTGCTCTTTACAGCATCGGATCTTGCTTCTATCACCAGTCACATGCACAACTGGGTATTGTTTTTGCCTTGGATCCATCCCTTTGTTCCTTCTGGAGTTACTTCTCCACTGATCCCCAGTAGCATATTGGGCATCTAATGACCTGGGGAGTTTCTCTTTTGGTATCCTATCATTTTGCCTTTTCATACTGTAGAAAGGCATTAAATAGTAGGACAGACAGATTCTGGTTTTGGGGTAGATGCTTGAGCAGGTCCCAGGGTGGGGGGGGGTCCCTCGGTTCCTGATCTGCCTTGCCTGTCTGTTCTCTTCCGCATGACTTTGTCATGGGTGGGATCTCCCGTGCTGGCTCCCAGCAATTTTTACTTTGTTTCCTCACCTCCTCCCCACCTCTGATCCATAAAAGAACCTGGCAACCAGGCCCTGACAAGATGGTTATTTTGAGGTGCTAGCCTGCCGTCTTCTCAGTCAACCAGCTCCTAAAAAAGTCCCTTCCTCATCCCAACAGTACATCTCAGATTCATTGGCTTATCTTTCTGCAAGCAGAGCTTGTACTCGGTAACAATCCCACTGCCAGTTGGTGGCCCTGAAAGGAGCCATGACCTGCCTGAAATCATAAAGCTAGACCATGGCATGTCTGGGAGACACTTGAGGCCTCCTACTTTGGGTCCATGGCTCTGTCCTCTGCTTGAGTTCCTGTTCATAGCTCCCTGAGGGAAGTTGGGTGACCAGCTTGTGCCTTCTTGCCCCTCCACACGTGCTCTCTCCTGTCTCCCTTTAGGGCAGCTCTGGTGCCGATCTTCTCCTTTGGGGAGAATGACATTTATGACCAGGTTGAGACCTCTCCTGGCTCCTGGCTGCACTGGTTCCAGGACCGACTTCTAAAAACCACAAGATTCTCCATCCCACTCTTCTATGGCCGTGGAGTCTTCCAATACAGCTTTGGTTTTATGCCCTACCGCCGGCCTATCACTACCGTGGGTGAGCCTAGACCTGGACTGGGAGGGGGAAGGGCTGCACAACAAGGGGCTTGGGCTTGTGCTTCAAAGGGACGTGAACAAAGGCCAGACACATTCTTGATCTCATGGAACTCACGTTCTAGATTGAGAAACAGACACACAGGTCAGTATAAAGCAGTCTGGGGAGGGAATTCTAACTGAGATAAACAGACCATTCTTCACTACTGATTTCTGAGCACCTACTGTGTGGCAGGCACTGCACTGGCTCCTTACATGCAACTGCTCAGTTTTCCCAACAACTTTGGAGGCAGGGATTATCATCCCCATTTTATAGATGGTGAATGTAGACTCAGAGAAAGTAAATCACTTCTAAAAGATCACCCTACCCTTGAGTAAGGATGTTCAAAAGGCTGATTGGAGAAGGTGAATACAAGGGAGGGGAATTAAAGTCTGTTAGTATTGTGCATAAAATAGCAATCAGCAGGCTGTGTATGAGAGCCTGAGGAATTTTCCTCTAAATAATGGGCATGTGCTTTAGTGCATGGACTTAGCAGGATCTCTTCAGCTATTCAGACATTTCTCTTTGCTCTGGGCCACCACTCAGCTCTGTGTCTTGCAGTGGGGAAGCCGATCGAAGTGAAGAAGACACCACATCCCTCCCAGGAGGAGGTGGACAGGCTGCACCAGTGCTACATCAAGGAGCTGAGCAACCTCTTCGAAACCCACAAGCTCAAGTACAACGTTCCAGAAGACCAACACTTGGAGTTCTGCTGAGTACCTCTCCAGAGGAGAGACTGTCCCAAAGGGCAGGGCTGGCATTCGGAAGGATGGAGGGAGGTGCTGTGATCCTAGAAGGTTTCCTGGAGGTGTCTGTTGAACACATCTCCAGAGCCTTCACTGATTCCTGCATCTCCATCCCATGGCAGGCCCTGGGTCACAGCTAGCACTGTGGCAAAGGAGACCAGACTCTGGCATCAGTGATTTGCTCTCCTGCACTGACTCCTCTATAGTGGGCCCTCTCCTTGGTTCTGCCCACTTGAGAAATGAAAGAGATGCTTGGAGAGAATGATGTCTATGTCTCTGTCCTCTGTGGTCCTGTCACTCAATGGGCAGGACAAGAGCAGCTCCAATTAGCAGGTTTCTTTCCCTTTGCCTTGAGTGACAGCACAGAAGCAGCCCCCAGCTGCAATTCTTTCTCATACAAGCTCCTCCATCCTGCAACCTGCCTATCTCAGCTCCTCCCTCCCTGAGATGAAGAGGAGGGTGAGGCCACAACCTCCTGACTTACCCTTGCAGTTCTGAGTTTCTGAATCCTCTTAGCCCCAGAGTGCCAGCCAGAAGGGCCCTGAAGTAGGGAAAGAGACTTGAGCTCTGTCACTGGATGAATGACCAGGGGCAGATGTCTTCACCCTCCGTCTGAGTCTCAGTTTGCCCAAGGGACTGTGATGACCTCTCACCTCAACTTTGATGTCACATGGGCTGAGAACTCCGTGATGTGGCCACTACTCCTCATTTGTAACTTCAGCCTTGACCTTGACATAGAAAGGAGCTCCATAAATGTAAATTCATAAATGAAAGGATTGATTCAGTCTTCTTCTCTTCCTCCACCCTACTCTCCATCTGGGAGCACTGGTCAAAGCCTCCCATTTAATCCCAGTCTGGTCCTGCAGCCCTGCAGCCCTATGTCCCCTTCCCAGATGGTGGCTCAGATGGGCCAGAGAATGGCATGTTACCTATTCCTCCCTCACCAGTCAGCTCCAACTTACCATTTCTGCCCTGTTTTGTGGGAGACAAGGGGGAAGCTATGTGCAGACACGCTGGGGTCTAGCCCCCGCAGGATCCAGGGAAACTCGAAGGAGAAACAGCGTCAGTGATTGTGATTGATTTAGAGAGAGAGAGACAGATAAGAATGTTGTAGATAAGAAAATAGAGGAGAGAAAAATAGAGGCTGATGTTCCTTGATTTATACAGAAAATCAATAAAGTCTCAAGACAAGAGACTTGCACCGTCTACGAGAGGCCGCAGGTGCCCTCCTGGGTTCCCGAGGGAGTGAAGGCGCAGGGTGCCTTCCCATTCAGGTCTTAGAAACCCAGGCAAATAAGTAGACATGGTGGATCTCTGTACTCCAGATGGGAACTAGCCTGAAAGAGAGAATAAGAGGAGGAAAATGATTGACACAAGATCAAGTTGCTTTGATGAGCGAGATCCATAGCTTTATTTTTGAATGGTCCTTATATACCTTTTTGTACCTAGAGGGAAATGAAAGATGCAAGGTCAAACAGGGTCAGCCCAACATTCCAGCAGTTTTGCCTTTATTGAAACCATGATTTTTTTGCATACCTTTCCCACAAATGATGTTGTGTACAGTATCTTCTGGCCTTGGAGGCCTGTGAACATTTTATGACCCTCTTTTGATAAAGGCTGCTCAACCAAAAAACTTATTTTCCTTCAAAGTGTTTTTTCTTTATATTTTTAATCTATGTCAGCCTCAGAAAATGCCAAACAGAGTTACATTTTTCACAGAGCAAAGGTACAGCGAGTTACAAGGAAGAACCAATTAGCTAAAAGTCTGATACGGTTAAATTTAAGGCTACACTTGTTTTTCTTGCATTCTCACTATGTTAACTAATGCATTCCCAGGTGCACAGTGGATAAGAGATATGGGAACTTAGCAACAAGCATTGGCCCAATAATGAAATCCTACACCAGCACTAGCACTACTCTAATAACTTTTAACTCTTTCAAAGGCTCTATGTTTTAGGCTTTGCATGCTTCTCACAGTTGGGAGGCTGTAAATAATTGTATGCATAGCTGTAAGTGTCTGGATATACCTGCCAAGCAAGCTAAAATACTAACAGAGGGGATTTGATTTGAAATATTTCTCTCATGTCCAGGAGACTTATTAGCTATAGCCCTAAGTTGATTTTCTCCAGAGAAAGGTGGTCAGGGTTAGCTCCCTATTAATGTCAGAGGAGTTGGTGAAAGTCACACAATAGTAAAATAGACAGATTCTGGTTTTGGGGTAGATGCTCGAGAAAGCCTAGGGAGCCTCTTGAGCTCTGAAGCCTTGCTTAACTGTTCTCTTCCACATGACCCTGTCATGGGTGGGATCTCCCATGGCAGCTCCCAGCACAGACACAGGGCAGACCAGCCAGAGAGGGAACATGAGGAGTAAATGGTCAGTGTCTGCAAGCAGAGCAGATGGGGACATGTCTCTGATGAGATGAATTTTGGGTCACTGGGTCTGCTACACACATCAGGAGTGAGGGACAGGATGGTAGGGTAGGGCCAGTACTGTGAATTCTCACATCTAGAGTAGGAAAGCAAGTTCTTTTCCTTCCAGAAGCCAATCACACCAATATGTACAAATGGGGGTGAGATTATTTTGTGAATGTAAATTTGGGTCTAAGCCTGGCCCAGACCTTTTCAGTGACTTTGCAAGTCACATCCTTTTTAAACTTCGGTTTTGTTTTCAGAGAAAAAAAAGCATCACAATTCATAGCTTGGGTTTATGAGTGGGAAAAGTATTTTGAAATCACTTGTCATTCTATGGCCTGTGAGGAGTGATGGGGAGTAGATGTAATTAGATTCTGGTTGTAAATGTGCCCAACATCTCATGTTGACCTCATCTGACCCTAAGAGGTGGGTGCTATAGGGTCTCAAGAGAGGTGGAAATCAAGAGCAATGTGGTTGAGAGGGGGAGTGATGGTTTCCACCAAGAAAGAGAGAGGAACTGGCAAGTGGGCAGGACCATGAAGGATGGGCAAGATTTGCCAAGACAGAAGTACCTGCCCACTGCAGTTTTCTAGTACTGGGTATTGAACCAGTGCAGACATTAGAGGCTAAAGGGGGCAAGGATTTGTTATGTCCAAATCTCTGTGGATGGCTGGATGGTTATTCTCAGAGTTCCTGCTCTTCCACCTGCAGTGTCCTGGGAACTGCTGATCTCTTTCCTTTGACTCCTTATCTCCTCAATTTGGTCAATCAAAGGTTGCCTCCTGGGACTTTTCTGGAGGTCCAGTGATTAAGACTTCATGTTTCTAATGCAGGGATGCAGGGAACTGGGATTATATCCTTGGTCAGGGATCTAAGGGCCTTCCCAGGTGGTGCTAGTGGTAGAGAACCCACCTGCCAATGTAGGAGGAGCAAGAGACATGGGTTCAGTCTCTGGGTCGGAAAGATCCCCTGGCTGAGGACATGTAACCCACTCCAGTATTCTTACTTGGAGAACCCCATAGACAGAGGAGCCTGGCAGGCTACAACCCACAGTGTCACAAGGAGTCAAACTTTATTGAAGCGACTTGGTACACGTGCATGCAGAAAAATAAGATCCCATATACTGCATGGCATGGCCAAAATAAATAACTGAAGTCCACTTCTTGTTAGATGTCAGCGCACATCCCCTAACCTGAAAACCTGCTCTCCCAACTCAGCGTCCTATATCACATTTCAGTTCATTTTAGTCTCTCAGTCATGTCTGACTCTTTGCAACCCCATGGACTGCAGCACACCAGGCTTCCCTGTCCATCATCAACTCCCAGAGCTTACTCAAACTCATGTCCATTGAGACTGTGATGCCATCCAACCAGTTAGTTTCTCATATTGTAGGCTAGCTTGGAGTGAAGAAGCCATGACAATAAGTAGGTGAGTGGTCAACTATGTTCCCAAGGAACTGGAAGCACCTAAAGGTTCCAATTCAGTTCACCCAGGATGAGGTTGTCAACTTGACCCAGGAGGGGACAGTTACAGAGCTTAGAGTGGGACTGAAGGATCCACTCCCAAGCTCTTCCATGCAGTTGCTGGCAGAAGGCTTCAGAGCCCTGCATGTGGGCCTCTCCATCACACTGCCAATTGCTACTCATCAGGATTCTCCAGAGTAAGCCAGTCACAAAGTAGATAGAGCCAAAGTTCTAGAAGGAGACTAACACACACGTACACACACACACACAGAAACCACATAACTTCTACAACCTTGGCTCCGAGTCACTCGCCATGAATTCTGCCTCAATTTATCAGTTCCATGCAAGGCCCTAAGTCCAGCTGACACACCCATAAGATGGTGTGACATCTGGAGTGAAGCAACTGAGAGTGTATTGCAGGCACTACCACAGCAACAGCCCATGGGCCCTCAGAGATTGGACTAGGCAACCTCAGTGCTGTGGGTGTTGCAGGAGGTTGTCTGCCTAGAGGACACAGGCTGAGATGCCCACACAGCAAGGGCCTAGGTGGGTCAAAGGTGTGAGCATTTTTACATTTTTAAATGGTCATGTGTTTATGTGTTATTCTCCAAGTTGCCTCTTTATTGTCATAGTATAAATATCTTTAAGCAGGGTCTTTAAGAAACGACTACTTCCCCTGGTATAGGGAGACAGGCACTTTGGACAGAAGGTGCCCCTTTCCTGAGAAAGTTAGAAGATGGGTCCACAAGACAGGATTTTTAGGCTACAGGAGACTAAGGGTTTCCAGTGCGGAAGCTAACACCGTACATATATTAAACAGCTGGTTCACATTGGACATAGAGCAGGCATTTAGGGGAGAGGAAAAGAAGTGGCTGGAAAAGTCAACTAAGACTGTCACTAAGGACTCAGGGCTCAGAAACAAATACTTTCCAGTGGGTTATTTTTTGTTTACTGTCTTCTTTCCTCCCTCCTATAATTCACACACTTACACAAGAAGGTAAGCTCCTTTCAAATAGTTGGTCTTGTTCTCAGTTGCATCTCCAGCTCGTAGAAGATTGGTGTTGATAAATATTTACTGAATAAATGAATGTTTAGTGCACAACGGAGCCAAAATAGTAGAATTGAATGCCAGGTCCCATCCTACTAGCTTGCTGTGTGAGCTTTGCCAACCCTCATACCCTCTCTGGGCCTCTGTAAGGGAAGGTTTTGCATTTTTCCCCTTTGATGTTATGAGATAAAAGAAGTGGGTCTCCCTTCCTCAGGACTGAAATGAAAGTGAATTCGCTCAGTCGTGTCCGACTCGTTGCAACCCCGTGGACTGTAGCCCACCAGGCTCCTCTGTCCATGAGATTCTCCAGGCAAGAATACTGGAGTGGGTTACCATTTCCTTCTCCAGAGGATCTTCCTGACCCAGGGATCGAACCCAGGTCTTCCGCATCGCAGGTAGACGCTTTAACCTCTGAGCTACCAGGGAAACCCTGAAAGACTCCCAAGTTAGGATTTTGCCGGCTGACAGCAGTTAAAGGGTGAGCCCAGTGTGAGGGCAAGGTTGGGGTAGGGGAGTGGGGCAGAGGTCTTTTGGTCAAGGGGGAATGCCCTGCATGTGAGTTTTTCCTAACATTTTTTTTTTCTAAATAAAAAACTAACACATGCTCTTGTAACACATCTAAACAAAATGTTTGTCCTAAAACTGAAAGTTTTCCCCATTATTAACAACTTGGTTTTATTCTCTAGAGCTGATTTTCTGAAAGTGGGAGTGGCCCACACAGACTTGATTATGCCTAAGGGCAGAGACCTAGCAAGGCTCTTTATCTTTTGCTTCACGTTGGGCTTCCCTTGTGGCTCAGTTGGTAAAGAATCTATCTGTGATGTGGGAGACCTGGATTTGATCCCTGGGTTGGAAAGATCCCCTGGAGAAGGGAAAGGCAACCCACTCCAGTATTGTGGCTTGGAGAATTCCATGGACTATACATGGGTCACAAAGAGTCGGACATGACTGAGTGACTTTGACTTTTCACACTGTAGTGACAAAATAAATAAATTAAATTCAAGTAAAAACCCTGGACATTTTGTCTCCAGTGACATTTTACCTCCTTCCTCCAGATTTGTGGGAGTCAGCTTGAGAAGGCCAGGAATTTCTGCCAGTGCACAGTTGCACCACCAGCACATGATGCATCATAGGAGCTCTGTGTAAAGTGAGCATCTGTGAGCTTCAACCTACTTTGTCTGGCTTATGAATTTTACTAATATTTAAATTGAGTCAAATGTCCCCTCTTCCTGGAAGCCTACCAGGAATGATAGCACAGTCTGTTCTATTTTCAGATGGAGTGAAAGTGGAAACTGACCTTCTTTAAGAGTATGAGGGTATGGTGTTGAATGGAGTGAGTGGGTTTAAGGGGGAGCGACGTTCCCTGAGAATGAGATTCTACTGACATCAAATTAGTTTCAGCTCCACAGATCCCCCACCTGTGAGAGGAAGCTGGGATTAGCCTGTGGTAGGGACCCAGAGCCATAGGCCAAAGGGAAATTCCTCACTGGGCCTGATTGCAGCCCTGCTTCAGTCCTGGCCTACAAGCCAGTGACAGGTTGGTTTCTTTCTCTCTCCCTCATTCAGCAGGAAAGGGCAGGGCAGGCAGAGGAAAGTGCAGAAGCAAATGCTAAGAGGTTGAAGGAGCTCAGGGATTTGTAGGAACACTGAGTAGTTTAGTGTGGCAGGAACTCAGGGTGCATGTGAGTGAGTAAGGCTGGAGCAAGAAGGATTCAGGCCAGCTGTGAGGAGCCTGAATGCCAGGCTGAGCTGCTTGGGCTGTGCTTGAAAGTTATAAGAAGTTGAATTAGACAGGAGATCTGATTTATCTTTGGAAAGATGGACTAAGGGTAGGTAGAAAGGGGCTGGGCAGAAAGAATGTCTCCTTTTCTCTGAGGTCCCATCAGTGGAAACTAGAAACAATTAATCCAATCACAACTCCCCCAGTCATTTATTAAGCATCTGGTAAATACAGATTACTTAACTAGACAGAGTGAGATGGAAGGGAAGACTGGAGTGAATAGCAGCCTTGTGCAGTGGAAACAAGTGAGTTTGAAATTAGATCTATGTGGCTTCAAATCCGGGTTCCCGGTGTGACAATGCCCAGGCTGTGTTCCCTCTTCTTTGAAGTCAAATGAGTCTGATTCCTTCCTCCTGGGGTGAGGGTTGGGCAGGACAGTGCTGTTGGTGCTTCGCATATGGGGAGAGCTCGTTCCTTCACACTGCTAGCCACTAATGCTCCTGCTTCCCTTCCCAGTCATTCTCTGCAGTGTGGTCTTCATAGCCCTTCTGTTCACAAGATCCTGGATATCAGTATCCTGTATGCCATCTGGTGATACCTGGATTGAGCAAAGGTGAGGCAGGGGAGTAGGTGATACTTTAAACTTTAACATGATTTCTGTATTAAAAATAGACTTTTTCTTATGGAATTATTTTGAGCTAATGTTTAACTATCATATCTACAAACTATGAATTATAATTCACCATTTAATGATAGGTTCAATAAATATGGAATGTGTATATTATCTTCTATAGATAAATACTGGCACCACATAGAGATTAAATTTCAGTGAAACAGTTTCCAAAAAAAAAAAAAAAGTGTAAGGTGGGGGGCGGTCCTAAGATGGCAGAGGAATAGGACAGGGAGACCACTTTCTCCCTCACAAAGTCATCAAAAGAACATTTCAACTCTGAGTAAACTTCACAAAACAACTTCTGAATGCTGGCAGAGGACATCAGGCACCCAGAAAAGTGGATTATTGTCTTCAAAAACAGGTGGGAAGAATATAAAAGACGGAAAAAAGAGACAAAAGAGGTAGGGAGGGAGATCCATCCCAGGAAGGGAGTCTTAAAAAGACAGACTTTTCCAAACACCAGGAAACACTCTCTCGGCCGAGCCTCGGAAGCACAGAGGGCAACATAACAGGGAGGAAAAATAAATAAATAATTAAAAGCAACAGATTACGAGCCCAATAGTAACTCCAGTGGAGAAGCAGCGCAGGCGCCAGCATCCACCACTAGCAAGCGGGGGCTGGGCAGGGAGGCGCGGGCTGCAGTGCTTTTTAAGAATTGGGCCGGAATGTCCCGAGCGTAACCAGAGCGAACTAACTTGAGCTAGCAAACCAGACTGTGGGATAGCTACCACGCGAAAAGCTCTAACATAAGACACTGCCAGGACCACACACAGAACAAAAGATGAAACAGATTAAGCCGGCTGCAGACCATCCCCCTTTGGTGACAGGTAGCCAGAGCTGGAAGGGCCGGAAGGGGGCACTCGCAGCCCCAGAAAAAATTCCAAACTGCAAGCAAGTTTCTCTGCTAACTAAGACTTTTTGGGGTTCTGGACAGTCACCATCTGCCTAAAAAGGGGTGCCAGTTGTACACCCAGAAAACTGAGCAACAGGGACGGGAAAGGTGATAAGTCGCAGCGACCACACTCGCCAAACTCCCGAGCTGCTCAAACCTGGGAAGGGCACAAAATGCAGGCCCAACCGAGTCTGCACCTCTGAGGACTACGTGAGTGCCTGAGCTTTAGTGGCTTAGACCGGGGAGGTGCATGCAGCCCAGGGCCAGCCTCAGACAGTTCCCAGTGGAGCAGCCTAGAGCCTGAGCAGTGTGCCCTGTGAGCGGAGACAGGCCCAGCGGGGCTGAGACACTATGACACACACCAGTGTTATTTGTTTGCAGCATCCCTCCCTCCCCACAGCGCAACTGAACAAGTGAGCCTAAATAAAACGTATCCACCACTGTGCCCCTTGTGTCAGGGTGGAACACAGACACTGAAGAGACCAGCAAACAGAAGAAGCTAAAACAAAGAGAACCACCTTGGAAGTATAGATCTTAAGAAATATAAGCCAGACCAAGGAACTTTCCAAAAATGAACTGATCCCACACTGCCCACAACACCACCAGAGAAAGCCCCAGATATACCTTTACTATTTTTATGATTATTCTTTTTTGTGTTTTGGTTGTTTCTTCTTTTCTTTTTCTTCTTTTTTTTATTTTAACATTTTTTAATTTTTAAGTTCTTAAAGTAAATGCCATATATATATTTTGTGCCTGTTTATTTTTTTAATAATTCTTGTGACTTTTTTTCTTTCTTCTTCTTCATGAGGCAGGGGAGTAGGTGATACTTTAAACTTTAACATGATTTCTGTATTAAAAATAGACTTTTTCTTATGGAATTATTTTGAGCTAATGTTTAACTATCATATCTACAAACTATGAATTATAATTCACCATTTAATGATAGGTTCAATAAATATGGAATGTGTATATTATCTTCTATAGATAAATACTGGCACCACATAGAGATTAAATTTCAGTGAAACAGTTTCCAAAAAAAAAAAAAAAGTGTAAGGTGGGGGGCGGTCCTAAGATGGCAGAGGAATAGGACAGGGAGACCACTTTCTCCCTCACAAAGTCATCAAAAGAACATTTCAACTCTGAGTAAACTTCACAAAACAACTTCTGAATGCTGGCAGAGGACATCAGGCACCCAGAAAAGTGGATTATTGTCTTCAAAAACAGGTGGGAAGAATATAAAAGACGGAAAAAAGAGACAAAAGAGGTAGGGAGGGAGATCCATCCCAGGAAGGGAGTCTTAAAAAGACAGACTTTTCCAAACACCAGGAAACACTCTCTCGGCCGAGCCTCGGAAGCACAGAGGGCAACATAACAGGGAGGAAAAATAAATAAATAATTAAAAGCAACAGATTACGAGCCCAATAGTAACTCCAGTGGAGAAGCAGCGCAGGCGCCAGCATCCACCACTAGCAAGCGGGGGCTGGGCAGGGAGGCGCGGGCTGCAGTGCTTTTTAAGAATTGGGCCGGAATGTCCCGAGCGTAACCAGAGCGAACTAACTTGAGCTAGCAAACCAGACTGTGGGATAGCTACCACGCGAAAAGCTCTAACATAAGACACTGCCAGGACCACACACAGAACAAAAGATGAAACAGATTAAGCCGGCTGCAGACCATCCCCCTTTGGTGACAGGTAGCCAGAGCTGGAAGGGCCGGAAGGGGGCACTCGCAGCCCCAGAAAAAATTCCAAACTGCAAGCAAGTTTCTCTGCTAACTAAGACTTTTTGGGGTTCTGGACAGTCACCATCTGCCTAAAAAGGGGTGCCAGTTGTACACCCAGAAAACTGAGCAACAGGGACGGGAAAGGTGATAAGTCGCAGCGACCACACTCGCCAAACTCCCGAGCTGCTCAAACCTGGGAAGGGCACAAAATGCAGGCCCAACCGAGTCTGCACCTCTGAGGACTACGTGAGTGCCTGAGCTTTAGTGGCTTAGACCGGGGAGGTGCATGCAGCCCAGGGCCAGCCTCAGACAGTTCCCAGTGGAGCAGCCTAGAGCCTGAGCAGTGTGCCCTGTGAGCGGAGACAGGCCCAGCGGGGCTGAGACACTATGACACACACCAGTGTTATTTGTTTGCAGCATCCCTCCCTCCCCACAGCGCAACTGAACAAGTGAGCCTAAATAAAACGTATCCACCACTGTGCCCCTTGTGTCAGGGTGGAACACAGACACTGAAGAGACCAGCAAACAGAAGAAGCTAAAACAAAGAGAACCACCTTGGAAGTATAGATCTTAAGAAATATAAGCCAGACCAAGGAACTTTCCAAAAATGAACTGATCCCACACTGCCCACAACACCACCAGAGAAAGCCCCAGATATACCTTTACTATTTTTATGATTATTCTTTTTTGTGTTTTGGTTGTTTCTTCTTTTCTTTTTCTTCTTTTTTTTATTTTAACATTTTTTAATTTTTAAGTTCTTAAAGTAAATGCCATATATATATTTTGTGCCTGTTTATTTTTTTAATAATTCTTGTGACTTTTTTTCTTTCTTCTTCTTCATCTTTTCTTTAATATTGTATTTTTGAAAATCCAACCTCTACTCTAGATTTTTAATCTTTGCTTTTTGATATTTGTTATCAATTTTGTACCTTCAAAACCCCAATCTTCAGTACCCATTTTTACTTGAGAGCAAGATTACTGGCTTGACCACTCTCTCCTCCTTTGGACTCTCCTTTTTCTCCACCAGGTGGCCTCTGTCTCCTCCCTCCCCCTTCTCTTCTCTACCCAACTCTGTGAATCTCTGTGTGTTCCAGATGGTGGAGAACACTTAGGGAACTGTTTACTGGCTGGATCTGTCTCTCTCCGTTTCATTTCCCTCTTTTACCCTCCTGGCCACCTCTGTCTCCTTCCTCCCTCTCTTCTTCTCTGCATAACTCCATGAACATCTCTGAGCGGTCCAGACTGTGGAGCGCACATAAGGAAGTAATTACCAGCTAGCTTGCTCTTTCCTCTTCTGATCCCACCTCATCTCATTCCAGTCACCTCTAACCACCCCCTCCCTCTTCTCTTCTCCATGTAACTCTGTGAACCTCTCTGGGTGTCCCTCAATGTGGAGAAACTTTTCATATCTAACCTAGATGTTTTATCAATGGTGCTGTATACAAGGAGGAATCTTGAGGCTACTGTAAAAATAAGACTGAAAACCAGAAGCAGGAGGCTTAAGTCCATATCCTGAGAACATCAGAGAATTCCTGACTCCAGGGAACATTAATCGATAGGAGCTCATCAAACGCCTCCATGCCTACACTGAAATCAAGCACCACCCAAGGGCCAACAAGTTCCAGAGGAAGACATACCACGCAAATTCTCCAGCAACACAGCAACACACCCCTGAGCTTCAATATACAGGCTGCCCAAAGTTACTCCAAAACTACTGACATCTCATAACTCATTACTGGACACTTCATTGCACTCCAGAGAGAAGGAATCCAGCTCCAGCCACCAGAACTCCAACACAAGCTTCCCTAATCAAGAAACCTTGACAAGCCACTGATACAACCCCATCCACAGTGAGGAAACTCCATAATAAACAGAACTCCACAAACTGCCAGAATACAGAAAGGCCACCCCAAATGCAGCAATATAACCAAGATAAAGAGACAGAGGAATATCAGCAGGTAACGGAACAGGAGAAATGCCCACCAAACCAAACCAAAGAGGAAGAGATAAGGAATCTACCTGATGAAGTATTCTGAAAATGATAGTGAAAATGATCCAAAATCTTGAAATCAAAATGGAATCATAGATAAATAGCCTGGAGACAAGGATTGAGAAGATGCAAGAAAGGTTTAACAAGGACCTAGAAGAAATAAAAAGAGTCAATAGATAATGAATAAGCAATAAATGAGATCAGAAACACTCTGGAGGCAACAAACAATAGAATAACGGAGGCAGAAGATAGGATTAGTGAAATAGAAGATAGATGGTATAAATAAATGAATCAGAGAGGGAAAAAATGAATTAAAAGAAATGAGGACAATCTCAGAGATATCCAGGACAATATGAAACACTCCAACATTCGAATTGTAGGAGTCCCAAAAGAAGAAGACAAAAAGAAAGACAATGAGAAAATACTTGAGGAGATAATAGTTGAAAACTTCCCTAAAATGAGGAAGGAAATAATCACCCAAGTCCAAGAAACCCAGAGAGTGCCAAACAGGATAAACCCAAGGCGAAACACCCCAAGACAAATATTAATCAAATTAACAAAGATCAAACACAAAGAACAAATATTAAAAGCAGTGAGGGAAAAACAACAAATAACACACAAGGGGATTCCCATAAGGATAACAGCTGATCTTTCAATAGAAACTCTTCAGGCCAGGAGGAAATGTCAAGACATACTTAAAGTGATGAAAGATAATAACCTACAGCCCAGATTACTGTACCCAGCAAGGAGCTCATTTAAATATGAAGGAGAATCAAAAGCTTTACAGACAAACAAAAGCTGACAGAATTCAGCACCACCAAACCAGGACTCCAACAATTGCTAAAGGATATTATCTAGACAGGAAACACAAAAAGGGTGTATAAACCTGAACCCAAAACAATAAAGTAAATGGTAACGGGATCATACTTATCAATAATTGTCTTAAATGTAAAAAGGTTGAATGCCCCAACCAAAAGACAAAGACTGGCTGAATGGATACAAAAACAAGACCCCTATATCTACAAGAGTCCCTTGTCTACAAGAGACCCACCTCAAAACAAGGGACAGATACAGACTGAAAGTGAAGGGCTGGAAAAAGATATTCCATGCAAACAGAGAACAAAAGAAAGCAGGAGTAGCTATACTCATATCAGATAAAATAGATTTAAAACAAGGCTCTGAAAAGAGACAAAGAAGGACACTACATAATGATCAAAGGATCAATCCAAGAAGAAGATATACCAATTATAAATATATGCACCCAACATAGGAGCACCGCAATATGCAAGACAAATGCTAACAAGCATGAAAGGGGAAATTAATAATAACACAATAATAGTGGGCGACGTTAATACCCCATTCACACATATGGACAGATAAACTAAACAGAAAATTAACAAAGAAACACAAACTTTAAATGATACAAGAGACCAGTTGGACGTAATTGATTTCTATAGGACATTTCACCCCAAAACAATGAATTTCACCTTTTTCTCAAGTGCTCACGGAAACTTCTCAAGGATAGATCACATCCTGGACCATAAATCCAGCCTTGATAAATTCAAAAAAATCGAAATCATTCCAAGCATCTTTTCTGACCATAATGCAGTAAGATTAGATCTCAATTACAGGAGGAAAAACTCTTTAAAATTCCAACATATGGAGGCTGAACAATACACTTCTGAATAACCAACAAATCACAGAAGAAGTAAAAAAAGAAATCAAAATATGCATAGAAGCAAATCAAAATGAAAACACAACAACCCAAAACCTGTGGGACACTGTAAAAGCAGTCCTAAGAGGAAAGTTCATAGCAATACAGGCATACCTCAAGAAACAAGAAAAACGTAAAATAAATAACCTAATTCTACACCTAAAGCAACTAGCAAAGAAGGAAATGGAGAACCCTAGGTTTAGTAGAAGGAAAGAAATCTTAAAAATTAGGGCAGAAATGAATGCAAAAGAAACAAAAGAGACCATAGCAAAAATCAACAAAACCAAAAGCTGGTTCTTTGAAAGGATAAATAAAATTGACAAACCATTAGCCAGACTCATCAAGAAACAAAGGGAAAAAAATCAAATCAATAAAATTAGACATCAAAATGGAGAGATCACAACAGACAACACAGAAATACAAAGGATCATAAGAGACTTCTATCAGCAATTATATGCCAATAAAATGGACAACGTGGAAGAAATGGACAAATTCTTAGAAAAATACAACTTTCCAAAACTGAACCAGGAAGAAATAGAAAATCTTAAGACTCATCACAAGCACGGAAATTGAAACTGTAATCAGAAATCTTCCAGCAAACAAAAGCCCAAATCCAGACGACTTCACAGCTGAATTCTACCAAAAATTTCGAGAAGAGCTAACACCTATCCTACTCAAACTCTTCCAGAAAATTGCAGAAGAAGGTAAACTTCCAAACTCATTCTATGAAGCCACCATCACTCTAATACCAAAACCTGACAAAGATGCCACAACAAAAGAAAACTACAGACTGATATCACTGATGAACATAGATGCAAAAATCCTTAACAAAATTCTAGCAATCAGAATCCAACAACACATTTAAAAGATTATACACCATGACCAAGTGGGCTTTATCCCAGGGATGCAAGGGTTCTTCAATATCCTCAAATCAATCAATGTAATTCACCACATTAACAAATTGAAAAATAAAAGCCATATGATTATCTCAATAGATGCAGAGAAAGCCTTTGACAAAATTCAACATCCATTTATGATAAAAACCCTCCAGAAAGCAAGAATAGAAGGAACATACCTCAACACAATAAAAGCTATATATGATAAACCCACAGCAAACATTATCCTCAATGGTGAAAAATGGAAAGCATTTCCCCTTAAGTCAGGAATAAGACAAGGGTGCCCACTTTCACCACTACTATTCAATATAGTTCTGGAAGTTTTGGCCACAGCAATCAGAGCAGAAAAGAAATAAAGAAATCCAAATTGGAAAAGAAGAAGTAAAACTCTGACTGTTTGCAGATGACATGATCTTCTACATAGAAAACCCTAAAGACTCCACCAGAAAACTACTAGAGCTAATCAATGAATATAGTAAAGTTGCAGGATATAAAAT
>SJYG01001710.1:30886-54380 GCA_006410535.1 Litocranius walleri | reverse complement strand
TCCCTCAGAAGAAATGGAGTAGCCATCATGGTCAACAGAAGAGTCCGAAATGCAGTACTTGGATGCAACCTCAAAAACGAAAGAATGATCTCTGTTCGTCTCCAAGGCAAACAATTCAATATCACAGTGGTACATATAGATAAAGCCAATTCTGCTTCTACAAAGAATTAACCCCTCGTTGTCAGATTTTTGTTTTCCTGATGTCCTTGGAGTTGGCAATAGTCTCCTAAAGCAAGGAATTTACAGCGGTAAACACTAGCTGTAACTCAGTCAGGGCCATGGGAAATCCAAGAAGGCCACTCAGCTCTTCCCAGCTCCTGGACAGACCTCATTTACATTCAATGGCTTACAGGCTTTCCTGGGTACATGTTACATGTCTGATGGAATCACTATGGAAAAAAAATAGTTTAAAATGTGTTTTCCACTTGGGGTACATTTGCCACAGTCTGCAGTGTTCATGGCACCCACTTCACTGGACAAACCATGCAAACCTTAACAAAAACGTCACAAACTTCTCAAAGCTGTCACTGTCATCATCATCCTCAATCATCAGGCAAGCACAACAGAACAAAGATTAATTATGTGGGGTTAAATAAACTGCTAAACGTAATTATAATGTTCACAACCTTTGGGGTGATGTATTACTGGCTTCCACTCTTTTCAGGTACAAAGAAGCTTTTCTCCTCAAGCTACTTAAGACTTGCAACAGTTTGGTAATTTACACCTCTGGGTAAAATTCAAACATTTTTTCTTTTCTCTCTGCCTTGTCCCTCCAGAAATGAGAGACAGTTAGGTTCTGAGCAGCCTTATCAGGAAAATGAAAAGACCGTCTCCTGACACATACAGGAATCTCAAAGATTTTGAGATTTGGGGGACCTTTAGAAGAGAGGAAAATCCACTTTGGGAAAATCTGATGGCAGGCCTTTGGCATGACTTTCTTGGCCTTCAGAGGCCTTTGGGGAATTTTAGTCCAAGACTCCTGAGGAATTATAGCAGAGACTGTGTAAAGAAGCTGTGTGGTCAGTACAGCAAGGTGAGGTGAAGTCACTCAGTCAAGTCCGTCTCTCTGCGACCCCATGGACTGTAACCTACTAGGCTTCTCTGTCCATGGAATTCTCCAGGTAAGAATACTGGAGTGGATTGCCATTTCCTTCTCCAGAGGATCTTCCCAACCCAGGGATCAAACCTGGGTCTCCCGCATTGGAGGCAGACGCTTTAACCTCTGAGCCACCAGGGAAGCCTTAAGACAAATTAGTCTTGGCCTAGTTTAATAAAATGAAGGGTAATTTTAGAAAAAAACTTATTTCATTAAATATTAAATTCTAGTTTTGTTAATGAAGGTCTATCTTTACTAAGACTTTTCCATCTTAGTAGACATAGGACCTGGATTACCCTGGCTACACTTCGTACAGGTTCTCAGATTCTGGCTTGTGACCCGACTAGTACTGCGAGCTGCGTTATTTCTTGTTCTGCCAGCTTTAGAGTTGCTTCTTGCATTACCAAATATACAACTGAGCCTCTGATAACACAATGATATCATATAATTCCTCATGATCTCAGTGATGGTNGTAATCTGTTGATTTTAATTATTTATTTGTTCTTCCTTCCTGTTATGTTGCCCTCTGTGCTTCCAGGGCTCGCCCCATACACAGCTGTGAGAAAGTTCCCGAATTTTAGGGAACCTCTCTTTTTAAGAGTCTCTTCCTGGGACGAGATTCCCTTCCCGTGCCAGGGTTCCCTCCCTACCTCCTTTGTCTCTTTCTTCGACCTTTAAAATAATTCCTACCTGGTTTTGAAGCCAATGATCTGCTTTGCTGGATGCCTGATGTCCTCTGCCAGCATTCAGAAGTTATTTTGTGGAATTTACTCAGCGTTAAAATGTTCTTTTGATGAGGTAGAGAGGGAGAGAGTGTTCCTCCCTTCCTATTCCTCCGCCATCTTTTCCGAGACCCCCTATGTTTAGTGTTTTAAGAAATGTCCATACTGCTTTCTCTGTGGCCGCCCCCACTCATTTCCTTCCCTGCCCACAGTGTAGGAGATTCCCTGTTCCCGTCGTTCTTGCAGCATTTAACCTTTGCAGGTCTTTGTGGGGCTGTATGAGGGATGTGAGTTGATATCTCATTGAGGTTTCAATTGACATTTCTGTAAGAGTGGCCCTGAGCATCTTTTCATGTGCTCTATGGCCATCTGGATGCCTTCTTTGGAAAATGTCCATTTAGATCTCTGCCTGTATCCCAGCTGGGTTCTTCTTCTTCTTCTTCTTCTTTTTTTTTTTTTTTTATCTTGAGTTGCGTGAGCAGTTTGCATCTTTGGAGACGAATTCCTTATTTTTAACTTTGGTTGCAAACATTTATTTTCCCATTCTGAGGGTTGTCTTTTTCTTTCCTTTAGGGTTACCCTTCCTGTGCAAAACCTTTTTAGGTTAATGAGGTGCTTTTTTTTTTTTTTTTAGTTTAGTTTTATTCTTAATAATTCTGAGTATAGATCCAAAAAGAACTTGCTGTGATTCATGTCAAAGTGTGTTCTGCATATATTTTCCTCAAGAGATTTAGAGGAATCGTCCCTACATAAATCTCTTTAATCGATTTGAAATTACTTCATCTGTAAGCGTTTAGGGAGAGATGTAAATTCTTTCACTGTTCACAAGTTGAAGAAACCTCCACTCCGTCCTCTATCGTGGCTGTTAACAACTTACAGCCCCACATCAATGTAGGCTGCTAAGTCACCTCAGTCGTGTCCGACTCTGTGTGACCCCATAGACGGCAGCCCACCAGGCTCCCCCGTCCCTGGGATCCTCCAGGCAAGAATACTGGAGTGGGTTGCCATTTCCTTCTCCAGTGCATGAAAGTGAAAAGTGAAAGTGAAGTCCCTCAGTCTTCTCTGACTCTTAGCGACCCCATGGACTGCAGCCTACCAGGCTCCTCCATCCATGGGATTTTCCAGGCAAGAGTACTGGAGTGGGATGCCATTGCCTTCTCCAATCACTGTAGGAGGGCCCCCTTTTCTCCACAACCTCTCCAGCCTTTATCGTTTTTAAGGCTTTTTGACAAAGGCTGTTTTGACCATTATGAGCTGATACCTCCTTGTACTTTTTTTGATTTACATTTCTGTAACATTTCACGATGCTGAAAGCTTTTCATGTGATATTTTTAAAAACAATGTGAGTAAAACTGATCTTTTGAGATGGGCCGTGTGGTCACTGGCCCTGTTCTGAATCTTCCTCCAGCTCCCCGAGGGCCTCGGCTGAGGACGAGTGCGTCTTCCTACAGCCCTCGGTCCTGGTGCCTAAGTGGCGGTCTGCAATTTTCCCACTGTTGTTACCAAGAGCGGCCACAAGGCGGCAGCACATCACGCTCCGCTGTTTTGTTTTGTTGGCTAAATTAATATTTATTTTCTCTTGGAGTAGAGTTGATTTCCGTTGTTGTGCTTGTTTCAGGTTTACAGGAACTGGATTCAATTATATAGAGAACTGTATCTATTCTTTTTCTGGTTGTCCCAGGTCATTTCTTTCAGTGAGTTCGGTAGACTTCTCTGTGTTATTCAGGAGGTCCTTTTGGATTATCTACCTGATAATACGTTATGAGTATATGTTAATCCAAACCTCTTAATGTCTCCCTCCCTGTACCTGTACCTCCCTGGCATCATCCAGGCAAGAATATTGGAGGTTTTGTTTTGTTTTTGTTTTTAATAATGATAAGTTGGTTTTATAAGTCTGAGAGTCTGTCTTTATAAATTCTTTATATATTCTTATAAATATCCACTCATGATATATTTCTTTCCCTTCCTGACTGACTTCACTCACTATGATGATAAATCTCGGTCCATCCATGCTGCTGACAATGATATTTTTTCGCTCTTTTTGACAGCTCAGTGATTCCCGTGTGTAAATGGGTCAGTGACTTTATATCTCTATCGATGGACATTTCGACTGATGCTCTTTATTGTGCTGGGCTTAGTCGCTCAGTCGTGTCTGACTCTCTGTGACCCCATGGACGGTAACCCGCCAGGCCCTGCTGTTCTTGGGGATTCTCCGGGCAAAAATACCACAGTAGGTTCCCATGCCCAGGTCTCCCGCATTGCAGGCGGATTCTTTACAGCTGAGCCACTGGGGAAGCTCTCTATTAAATATTGTCAATATTGCTGCCTTGAAAATAGGGTTGCAAGTATCATTTTAAATTAGGTTTTCTCTGGACCTAAGGCAATGGGTGGGCTTGCCCGATCATGCAGCAACTATGTTTAATGTATTTAAGCAATCCTCACACTGCTTTCTTTCATTGCAGCCCCCGCCCATTTACATCCCTTCCCACAGTGTAGGAAGACTTGTTTGCCTCCCCTTCTGCATCATTTCAACTTCGTAGAGCTTTTGGAAGACGGCCATTCTGAGGGGTGTGTGCTGATACCACGTTGCAGTTTCGAACGGCATTTCTCTAACAGTGATTCAAATCATCTTTTCATGTGCTTTATGGCCATCTGGATGCCGGCTGAAGACAAAGACTTATTTAGATCGTTGGCCTATTTTTCTATTGATTGATTTCTGATGTTGAGCTGAATGTTTGCATGTTTTTGGAAATGAATAAATTGTTTTTATTTTTAATATAAATTTATTTATTTTAATTGGAGGCTAATTACAATGTATTGGTTTTGCCATACATCAAAATGAATCCGCCACGGGTGTACACGTGTTCCAAATCAAGTGTAACCATTTTCCTCAATTTAAGTGTTGTCTTTTTCTTTCACTTAGGGTTGCCTTTGCTGTGCTAAAGCTTTTGAGGTTAATGAGGTTACTTTTGTTGAGGTTTTGTTGTTGTTGTTGTTATCCTAAGAGGGAAAGCAAGAACTTGCTGTGATTTATTTCCAAACCTGTCTTGCCCATATTTTCCTCAAGAAGTTTAGAGTCTCCATCCCTCCATTTAGTTCTTTAATCGATTTGGAGTTTCTTTTCTGGATGAGGTTAGGGAGAGATGCAATTTCATTCCCTTTTCACTGGTTTTAGGAGCCTCCACATGATCCTCTGCTCTGGCTGTTAACAATTGACATTACTAGCATCAGTGTAGGAGAATTTCTTTTTCTCCAAAACCTCGCCAGCATTTACTGTTTGTAGAGTTTTTGACACTAGCCATTCTGACTGGGACTAGCTCATTCCTAGTTGTAGTTTTTATTTGAATTTCTCTAAAATTACTTCATGTTGAATGGTTTCCATTTGATTTAAAAAACAAACAACAACAACAAAAAAAAAACAGTGTGATTAAAACCGGCCTCTCAAGATTGGCCTCTTGACCGTCTGCCCTGTTTTGAATTCTTTTTCCCGGACCCACCGGAGGATGCCAGTTGAGGAGAGGTGTGTTTTCCTTACGTCCCCTCGGTCCGTCCTGCTGCTGCCAATGCCACTTTCTCCTTCTGTTGCTGGTTGAATGTATTCCGGTGTCTGGATGGACCAGGTGCCTTCAGTTCTGTATCGATGGGCATTTTGTTTGACACTCTGTCTTCAATATAGTCAATAGTGCTGTCCTAAAAACAAGGGTACATGCACATATCATTTAAATTGTTTATTTTCCCGGATCTAAGGCAAGGAGTTGGCTTCCAAAGTGTTAGTAACTCCATGTTTAGTCTTTTAAGGAACCATGCCGCTTTCCTTCTTGGCCACACCCACCTATTTACATCCCTGCCCCCAGGGTAGAATGATTCCTTTTCCCCCTGCTCCTGGCAGAGTTTAATCTTTGTAGATCTTTTGGAGGATAGTCACTCTCAGTGATTTTAGCTGACACCTCAGTGTCGTTTTGATTTGCATTTCTCCAATCATTAGGGATGCTGGGCATCTTTTCATGCGCCTAATAGCGATTTGGATACATTCTTTGAAAAAATATTCATTTAGATCTCTGGCCCATTTCTGGTGTGTATGTGTGTGTGTGTTTTCTTTCTTTTCTTTTTTCTTTCTTTTTTCTTTTTGAGCTGCCTGTGCCCTTTGCTTCTTTTGCAGATGCATTACCTGTTGATATATTTGCTTGCAAACTTTTTTTCCACTCTGAGGGTTGTCATTTTCTTTCATTATGCTTTCCCTTGCTATGTAACTGCTTTTAAGGTTAATGAGGTCCCTTGCTGAGTTTTCTTATTTCTATTTTTCATTATTCTAAGAGGTGAATCCAGAGGGAATTTGCTGTGATTGATGTCAAAGCCTGTTTTCCCTATGCTGTCCTCTAATGGTAGGAAGTAATTGTCTCTCCATTTAGTTCTTTAACTAATTTGGAGTTTTTCTTTAAATGGGTAGGGAGTGTTGTAATTTCATTCTCTTTTTGCTTGTTTAAGGACCCTCCTCCCTGTCCTCTGTCCTGGCTATTAACAAGTTACATTGGCCTCTTGACCATCTGCCCTGTTTTGGATTCTTTTTCCAGGACCCATCCCAGGACATTTGAGAACAACAGGTGTATTTTGGTCAGCACGGGTTTTGCAGTTGTTGTTACCAAAAGCGGCATCATTGTTCATCCTCCACTTTTGGGGGTAATTTATTTTTTTCTAATAGAGTTGGTTTCCGACTCTACTTGTTTTAGGTGTACAGGAACTTGATTCAGTCATAAACAGATGTGTCGCTGTTCTTTTGGGGGGTCTTTTCCCATGAAGGTTCTCACCTGTGTTTCCTTCAACCTGCTGTGCTGTTCAGTTGGTCCTTTAGATGGCCTGTCTGATATGTAGTGATGTGAGCATTTTAATCCCTCTTAGTGTATCCCTCGGAGAAGGCAAGGGCACCCCACTCCAGTAATCTTGCCTGGGAAGTCCCGTGGACGGAGGAGCCTTGTAGGCTATAGTCCATGGCGTCACTAAGAGTCGGACACGACTGAGTGACTTCACATTGAAATTTCACTTTCATGCATTGGAGAAGGAAATGGCAACCCACTCCAGTTTCTTGCCTGGAGAATCCCAGGGACAGAGGAGCCTGGTGGGCTTCCGTCTATGGGATCTCACAGAGTCGGACACGACTGACGCGACTTAGCAGCAGCAGCAGCAGTGAATCCCTCCTGCAACGTTTTAAAAAAATAATCATGAGTTGGTTTTTTAACTCGGAGTCTGTTTCTATTTGCAAATTATTTCATTTGCCTGACTTTCTGGCTTCCACCTTTCAGTACTATTTTAGGATGTTTGCCTTTAGTCTTATACCTTAGTGTGATAATCTCTCAGTACATCCATGCTGCTGCTCATGGTAGTCCATTGTTTGTTTGTTTTTTTCTGAGTGTATGCCACTGTCTAGGTGGGCCCATTAGTCTTCATTTTTCTGTCGATGGATATTTTTGATAATGCTCTGACTTGGCTATTGTGAATAGTGCTGCCCTGAAAACAGAAATGTTCCTTGGAATTAGCATTTTTTTTCCATATCAAAGCAAGAAGTGGTATTGCTGGAAAACGTGGTAACTGACTATTTCATGTTTCAAGGAGCCTCCAGATATTTTCCTTCGTGGCTGCACCTACCCATTTACAACCCTGACCACGGTGTAGGAGGCTTCCCTGTTCCCCTTGCCCTCGGCAGCACTTAAGCTTCGAAGATCTTTTGAGGATGGCCGTTCTGAGCCGTGTGAGAAGATGGCTCATGGTAGTTTTAATTTGCATTTCTTTACTACTTACTGATGATGAGTATCTTTTCATGGGCTTTTTACCTTCTACAGGGGAGTACAATTAACCTCCGGAAAATGGCTTCTTGAAAGTCAGCCCTGTTTTGAGTTCTCTTCACGTGATTTACCCTGCAAGATTTCTTTAGGGCTGGTGTCATTTAGAGACAAGCCAGTAGCCCTGGTTTTCAAGTGCTTGTTACAGGGAATGACCACAAGGTGGCAGCATTTCATCATGCCCGCTCTGGTTCCCTGAGCAACCAAAGCCTTAGGGCAAATCTGATTTCTGGGTTGTCAATAAGAATATATCCCGGGGATCTTCCCAATCCAGGGATTGAACCTGCTTCTCCTACGTCTCCTGCATTGGCAGATGGATTCTTTGCCACTTGCACCACCTGGGAAGCCCTCAGACTTGCGTCGCTTACTTCTTCCCCCTTACCCTTCATCCCCCAGGCGGTCCCAATGATTGCAACACCACTCTGCAGAGGGACCTGTCCTCTCAGTGGGGTGACCCTAAGGAAGGAGGCTGGAGGTGGGAATCTCACCACCAGGAGACATGGGGCTCAGGGCACTTTGCAAAGCTCTTCCAGCCCAGAGACCCCACTATCCTTTGGGGGCATTAGATTTAGTGTTGCTGCAGGAGGGTCCCACAGGATCTGGGGATTGTGGACTCATGCAGAGGGGAACAGGAAGTCCATGTCCACCGGGGTGGGGGGCCTATTGGTTGGCATATCCTGTCAAGCGCCCTCAGCCCGAGGGCAGCCCCGCCTGGGGACCCAGCCTGCTCAGACCCCAGGGAAGTGACACCAGCCCAGGTCCCCAAGGCCCGAGGGGAACAGAGTCAGCAGTTCTTTTGTCTTTCTTTCTTTCCTGTTAAGTTTATTTTGAAATTTTGTAAATACATGATTTGAATTGTTGTGGGTTCTTTTTTTTTTTTAATGTGTAAAGCAACGTTATTAATTAATACGTAGATATATATATGTTCTTTTGGGTTCTTTTTCTCATATAGGTTATTTACACTCAAAGTAGGGTCCCTTGTGCTCTACAGTGGGTCCTTATGGATTATTTTATAACTAGTAGTGTGTATATGTTATTCTCAACATATATTTCTCCCTGTACCCAGCTGTTTCCTGTGTACCAGCCTGTTTCCTTGTTGGTAACATGTTTCTTTACTAAGTGTATGAAGCTGTTACTGTTTTGTAAACAAGCTCATTTGTTTCCATGTTTGGATTCCACCTAGAAGTGATAACAGGTGATGCTTTGTCTCACTTAGTTCATCTAGTGTGATCGTCTCTGGCTCTTCCCTGTGACTGGAAGTGCCTTTCTTTCACCCTTTTATGTCTGGGTGTGTGTATCTGTACTTGGCTTCTTTAACCATTCACCTGTCCTTCTACACTTAGGTTTCTTTGTATCTTGGTGATTGTATCCAGTGCTGCCACGATTGTTGGTGTGCAGCATCTTGAAATTTTGGTTTTCTCAGGATCCATGCCCAGGCATGGGATGGCTGGGTCACATGGTACTTTCTTGCTGAGTGTCTGAAAGCCCCTCCATACTGTTCTCCAGAGTGGATTCACTGATTTACATTCCCACCTGCAGTAGGAGGGTTCCCTTCTCTCCACACCCCCTCCAGCATTTATTGTTGTCGAATTTTTGAGATGGCCATGCTGACTGGTGTGAAGTGATATCTCATTGAACTTTTGATTTGAATTTCTCTAATGATTAGGGACGCTGAGCATCTTTTTGCGTACTTTATGTCCACCTGGATGCTTTCTATGGAGAAATGCCCATTTCGATCTTGGCCCTCTTCCCCCCACCCCCGCTTTTTTTTTTTAATTGAGCTGCATGGACTGTTTGCATGTTTTGGAGATTAATTCCTTATATCTCCATTTGTAAACACTTCCCCCCACCCCCCCATTCTGAAGGTTGTCTTTTTCTTTCATTTATAGTTTACCCTGCTGCTCAAATGCTTTTGAGGTTAATAAAGTTCCATTTGTTGATTTTATTGTATTATTCTAAGAATAAATCCAAAAAGAACTGGCTGCAATTTATATCAAGGCCTGTTCTGTATATTTTCATCAAGAGCTTTATTGTATCGATCCCTCCATTTAGATCTCTGATTTGGCCTATGTTTCTCTGCATGGGGATGCCCCATACCCGATCTCCCCGCTCAGTGCCTTTCAGGCCTGGTGAAGGTCAGCCAATGGAGCAGGTCCTGATTGAGTCCCAGCAGAGGCAGATGGCAAGTGCCACTTTTCAGTTGGCACAGCCCCTTTGTGGCAGTCTGACCATGGCTTTGGGGGCGCTTCATGTCGATTTCCTCCCATGTGCTAGGAATGCTCCTGCCTAGATCTGGCAAAGATTCTGCTGACGGGCCACTCAGTGCGCTGTCATGGGACTAACCCAAAAAAACAGGAGCCAAGAGATGCTGGATCACCTGTCTCACCAGCCTCTATGGTCCGTGAAAACGTTCCCTCTTCTTGCTTCTTCCCATAGCTAGAGTTTCACCGTTTGATCGCATATCACCATTTTATCAGAGGTTCAGTGACACATTTGGTAACGCAAGAAACAACTGTGCAAAGCAGGCAGAAGAGGAAATAATGCAGCTAGCAGTATTAGCAGGACCATAAGTAAGAATCTGAGAACCTGTTTTAAGTACAGTTAGTATGTCCCAGGTCCTCTGGCTTAGTTTGTTAAATAACTGTAGCCTGGTGTTAATCTCCTGGTGGCAGACCATGGAGATCCTGACCCTTATCCAAAGACTGATTACTGAAATAAATTTTAGAAATAAACTTAGAGAGCCCCTTACTAATTCAGTTGACTCTCAGCATGATAACATAGATGAAAGGAACTAAATCAAAAGACATTCTTAATAAACATAGACCTTAATTAACAAAACTGGAATTTAATATTTAGTGAAACTTTTTTTTTTCTAAAGTTGCCTCTATTTTCATTAAACTAGGCCAACACTAATTTGTTTTAAAAAATAAGTTTGGTATGCTGTCCACATAGACTTCTTCCACACTGACTCTGCTGTAATTCCTCAGGAGTCTTAGACTAAATTCCCAAAAGGCCCCCCAAGGCCAAGAATGCATTAATTGGTTCTACTTTCCCCCATTTATAAATGACTGACTAGAGAATAGAATTATCATTACTTTTTTACAACAAAAATATTTCCAGTCTTTATATCTTCTCTCACTGACAACACGTATCCGACTTGCCATACGCACTGAAACATTTTCCTTGTCACTTTAGTAGATCTTGAGTCCACAATTTTTAATCTTTAAAAAATTAACCCCAAGTGAAAATCAAGAAGAAAGCAATTGTGAACTATTTATTGCTTTGGCAGTCTCTGATTAGCAAACTCAAGAACATATTTTAGAACCTCTAAAAGCATGTATTTTTCCAAAGCACAGTTTTTCTCAATGTAATACAAGGCACGTTTCTAATAGATATATGTCTATGTGTAACTGAATGAAGTTCCTGAAAACAAAAACAAACAAAAAAAAAACACACACACACACATCGGAAATCATGTGTACTCTGCTGGTGCTGCTAAGTCACTTCAGTCGTGTCCGACTCTGTGCATCCCCATAGACGGCAGCCCACCAGGCTTCCCTGTCCCTGGGACTCTCCAGGCAAGAAAACTGGAGTGGGTTGCTGTTTCCTTCTCCAATGCATGAAAGTGAAAAGTGAAAGTGCAGTCACTCAGTCTTGTCCGACTCTTAGCGACTCCATGGATTTTCCAGTCAAGAGTACTGGAGTGAGGTGCCAATTGAGATATAAAAATTTAAATTACCAAAATAATAAAAACAGTGGGGCATGAAGAAATGTTGCCAACTTGTGGCCACTTTGGGTAGCAACAATTTAAAACCTGTGAAGATGGGCACGTAATACCCCCAGGCCTTCAGGGATGCAAGGGAAAAAACCTGTTGTCAACGAACGACCTTAGGTAGATCCTGGAAAAAGAATTCAAAACCTGGCAATTGGTCAAGAAGCCAACTTTGGGAGGTAAGTTTTACTCACACTCTTTCAAAGTAATCACACGAAAAGATTTTGGTATCACTAAAACTTCCTGCTGCTGCTGCTAAGTCACTTCAGTTGTGTCTGACTCTGTTCGACCCCATAGACACCAGCCCACCAGGCTCCCCTGTCCCTAGGATTCTCCAGGCAAGAATACTGGAGTGGGTTGCCATTGCCTTCTCCACACTAAAACTTACAGAAATTCAAATCAAAACTACAGTGAAGGTATCACCTCACTCTGATCAGAATGGCCATTGGTAAAATGTCTGCAAAGAATAAATGCTGGAGAGGATATTGGAAAACAGAAACGCTTCTACACCGATGCTGGTAAGGTAAGCTGTTAACCGTCAGCATGGAGGAACAGGGTGGAGGTTCCTCAAACAAGTGAAAAGAGGATGAAGTTACTACACTGCTTAACCCCATGCAGAGAAACACAGGCCAAATCAGAGATCTAAATGGAGGGATGGATACTATAAAGCTCTTGAGGAAAATATACAGAACAGGCCTTGATAGAAATCGCAGCCCGTTCTTTTTGGATTTATTCTTAGAATAATACAATAAAATCAACAAATGGGACTTCATTAACCTTAAAAGCATTTGAGCAGCAGGGTAAACTATAAATGAAAGAAAGACAACCCTCAGAATGGGTGGGGAAAAAAAGTGTTTGTAAATGGAGATACAAGGAATTCATCTCCAAAACATGCAAACAGTCCATGCAGCTCAATTAAAAAAAAGAAAAGAAAAGAAAATGGAAACGTGGGCCAAAGATAGATATGGGCATTTCTCCATAGAAGGCATCCAGGTGGACATAAAGTACACAAAAAGATGCTCAGCGCCCCTAATCATTAGAGAAATGCAAATCAAAAGTTTAATGAGCTATCACTTCACACCAGTCAGCATGGCCATCTCAAAAATTCGACAACAATAAATGCTGGAGGGGGTGTGGAGAGAAGGGAACCCTCCTACCCCGGGTGGGAATGTAAATCAGTGCATCCACTCTGGAGAACAGTACGAGGGGGCTTTCAGACGCTCAGCAACAAAGTACCTTGTGACCTAGCCATCCCATGCCTGGGCATGGATCCTGGGAAAAGCAAATTTTCAAGATACTGCACACCAACAATCATGGCAGCACTGGATACAATCGCCAAGATACAAAAGAAACCTAAGTGTAGAAGGACAGGTGAATGGTTAAAGAAGCTGGGGTAGAGATACACACACCCAGACATAAAAGGGTAAAAGAAAGCCAATTCCAGTCTCAGGGAAAAGGCAGAGATGATCACACTAGATGAACTAAGTGAGACAAAGTATCTCCTGTTATCATTTCTAGGTGGAATCCCAACATGGAAACAAGTGAACTTCTTTACAAAACAGCTTCATACACTTAGTAAAGAAACCTGTTACCAAAAAGGAAAGGCCGGGTGAGGGAGAAATATATGTTGAGAATAACATATACACACTCCTAGTTATAAAATAACTGATAAGGACCCACTGTAGAGCACAAGGAACCCCACTTTGACTGTAAATTACCTATATGAGAAAAAGAACCCCCAAAAAACATATACACATCTATGTATAAATGAATAATGTTGCTTTACATGGCACCCCACTCCAGCACTCCTGCCTGGATAATCCCATGGACGGAAGAGCCTGGTAGGCTCCAGTCCATGGGGTCGCTAAGAGTCTGGCATGACTGAGACTTCACTTTCACTTTTCACTTTCATGCATTGGAGAAGGAAGTGGCAACCCACTCCAGTGTTGTTGCCTGGAGAATCCCAGGGATGGGGGAGCCTCATGGGCTGCTGTCTATGGGGTTGCACAGAGTCGGACACGACTGAAGCGACTTAGCAGCAGCAGCAGCAGCAGAGGGGCTCTAAGGAAGAAACACCTGCCTAAAGAAATGTCCTAGGTGCGTCCAGGAAATTTTTCAAAACAGGGCAAAAGATCACGAGGCCGATCTCCGAAGCTCGTTTTACTCACACTGGTACTAAAAATATCTCATGAGAAGCTTTCAACTTTGTGAAATGTTATTGAATTGTAAATCAAAACTACAATGAGGTATGAGCTTGTACTGGTCAGAATGGACTCTGTCAAAAAGTCTTAGAAAAAATAAAGGCTGGAGAGGTGGTGGAGAAAAGGGTGCCCTCCTATGCTGATGCTGGGATTTAAGTTGCTAACAGCCACCATAGAGGACAAGGTGGAGGTTCCTTAAAGAAGGGGAAAGTGAAAGAATGCACATCTCTGGCTAACTCATTACAGACAAACTCCAAATCGAATAAAGAGTTACCTGGAAGGACAATTAATCTAAACCTCTAGAGGAAAATATAGGCAGAGCAAACTTTACATAAACCACAGGAAAGGTTTTTTTTTTTTTTTTTTTTTTGATCTACACTCAGAATATTTCAAAATAAAACTAAACTTTAAAAAGGCATCTCATTAACCTGAAAAGCTTTGGCACAGGAAGGGCAACCCTGAAGGAAAGAAAAAGACAACCCTCAGAATGGGAAAATAAACATTTGCAACTGAAGTTGGAAACAAGGAATTCATCTCCAAAGATGCAAAGTGCTCACACAGTGAAAGTGAAAGTTGCTCAGTTGTGTCTGACTCTCTGTGACCCATGGACTGTACCGCCCATGCAATTCTCCAGGCTGGAATACTGAAGTGAGCTGCCGTTCCCTTCACCAGGGGATCTTCCCAACCCAGGGATTGAACCCAGGTCTCATGCACTGCAGGCAGATTCTTTACCAGCTGAGCAACCAGGGAAGCCCCCACAACTCATGATCAAAAAAATAATCAACCCAGTAGAAAAACTGGCAAAAATCTAAATGGACATTTCTCCAAAGAAGGCACCCAGATGTCCATAAAGCACATGAAAAGAGCTCAGCACCACTCTTACAGAAATGCCAATCAAACTGCAACCAGGTATCACTGACGCCCCTCAGAAGAGCCATCCTCCAAAAGATCTCCAAGGATGAAATGCTGCAGAAGGCAAGGAAAACAGGGACTCCTCCTACACTGTGGGTGCGGATGGAGATGGGTGGGTGCAGCCACAAAAGGAAGCAGTGTGGAGATTCCTTAGAACACTAAACAGAGACTTACCACATGGTCCAGCAAGCCCACTCCTGGTCTTAGGTCAGTCAAAAATCAAAACTAAAAATGATAGTTGTAACCCTATTTTCAGGGCAGCATTATTGACAATATCCAAGACACTGCATAAACCAAACTGTCCATCAATAGAGAAATAATGAGGAAATTGTCCATCAAAACACTGCAGTACACTCAGCCATCAAAACGAATGAGAAAAAAAGTCATTTTTAGGAACATGGATGGACAGAGAAATTGATTATACTGAGTGAAGCCAGTCAGAGAGGGAAAGCAAAGGATGACATACAGGGAGAATCTATAAATCCCTCAAGTGAACCAATTCATAAACTGAGACAGACTCACAGACGTAGAAACACGAGTTTACGATTTTTTTTTAAGCTTGGAGAAGGGGAATAATAAGAGATTGGGGCTTACAGATACACACTACTTACTGTCGGATAGATAATTGAAAAGGACCTACTGAATAGCACAGGGAAGTCTACTGAGCACACTCAAAGAACCTATATGGGGAAAGACCTTGAAAAAGAGTAGAATAGATGTACCTCTATGTATGACTGAATCAACTTCCTGTCAACCTAAAACAAACACAACAGAAATCAACTCTACTTCAACAGAAAATAAAAGTTAACCATACTAAACACATAATTGTGCAGCATAAGGAAATGCTGCCGCCTTGTGGCCACTTTTGGAACAGCAACGGAAAATCCTGTGCGGATGGGCCTTCATATTCATCAGGACTTAGGGGCTCTAAGGAAGAAATACCTGTCTGAAGAAATGTCCTAGGTGCGTCGGGGGAAAAGAGTCAATCCAGGGCAAAAGATCACGAGGCCAATCTCCAAAGCTCAGTTTTACTTACACTGTTCTTAAAACTGTCACATGAAAAGCTTTCAACTTTGTGAAATGTTATAGAAATGTAAATCAAAACTCCAAATCAAAAATGTAAAAGGAGAAAAGGAAAGATATACCTATTTGAATGCAGAGTTCCAAAGATAGCAAGGAGAGATAAGAAAGCCTTCCTCAGTGATCAGTGCAAAGAAATAGAGGAAAACAATAGAATGGGAAAGACTAGAAATCGCTTCAGGAAAATTAGAGATACCACGAGAATATTTCATGCAGAAATGGGCAAAATAAAGGACAGAACTGGTAAGGACCTAACAGAAGCAGAAGATATTAAGAAGAGGTGGCAAAAAAACACAGAAGAACTATCCAAAAAAATCTTAATGACCAAGATAACCACAATGGTGTGATCACTTACCTAGAGCCAGATGTTCTGGAATACAAAGTCAAGTGACCCTTAGGAAGCATCACTATGAACAAACTAGTGGATTATTCCAGCTGAGCTATTGCAAATCCTAAAAGATAATGCTGTTAAAGTCTTGCACTCAATATGCAGCGAAATTTGGAAAACTCAGCAGTGGCCACAGCACTGGAAAAGGTCAGTTTTCATTCCAATCTGAAAGAAAGGCAATGCTAAAGGATGCTCAGACTACTGCACAATTGCACTCATCTCACACACCAGTAAAGAAATGCTCAAAATCCTCCAAGCGAGGCTTTAACAGTATATGAACTGAGAACTTCCAGACGTTCAAGTTGGATTTAGAAAAGGCAGAAGAACCAGAGATCAAAAGGAGGGGAACCCTAAAGGAAAAACAAAATAACCCTCTGGATAAAAAAAAAGTTACAACCAAAGTGAAAGTAAGGAATCCATCCTCAAAACATGCAAATAACCCATGCTCTTCAGAAGTGGTGGAGGGCAAAGATCTAAATGGATATTTCTCCCCATATTGCTATCTATTAAAGAAATTAAAATCAAAACTACAAGAACATCACCTCACCTAGCTCAGAGTGGCCTATGTCCTGAGGTTTACTAACAAAATGGCATAGAGGCGGTGGAGACACAGGAAGTCTCCTACACTGATGCTGGCAATGTAAGCTGTTAACAGTCAGGATGGACAAGGAGGAGCTTCCCTAAACAAGGGGAAAGGCAAAGAATTTATGTCTCTCCCTAACTGCTTACAGAAGAAAAATGCAAATAGCTTGAAGAGTTAAATGGATGGAAGATTACTGTAATCCTCTTGAGGAAAATATAGGCAAACACACTTTGACATGAATCACAACAAGTTCTTTTCGAATCTATGCTTAGAATAATTAAAACTAAAACAAAACTTTAAAAAGGCAACTCATCACCTAAAAAACTTTTGCACTGCAAGGGCAACCTAAAGGAAAGAAAAAGACAACCCTCAGAATAGGGAAAATCAATGTTTGCAACAGACGTTTAAAATAATGAATTCATCTCCAAACATGCAAACTGCTCACACAGCTCATGATAAAACTGCAAAAACACACACACACACACACACACACACAAAAACCCCAAAACCCTATCAATCCAATAGAAAAACCACAAAGATCTAAATGGCTATGTCTCCAAGGAAGGCATCCAGATGGCCATAAAACACAGGAAAAGATGCTCAGGATCACTTTTAGAGAAATGCTAATCAAAAGTGCCATGAGGTATCACCTCACACCTCACAGAATATCCATCTTCCAAAAGGTCTACAAAGGAATCATCTGCGTCCTACAAAGGTTAATTGCTGCTGAGGGTGAGGGTCACAGAGAATCCTCCTATACTGTGGGTGGGAGTGTAACTGAATGGGTGCAGCCACAAGGAAGAGAATATGGAAATTTCTTAAAACACTAAATATAGACATACCACATGATCTGGCAAGCCCACTCCTTGCCTTAGACCCTGAGAAAATCATGATTCAAAATGATAGCTGCACCTCAATTTTTAGGGCAGTGCTATTGACAATATCTAAGACAGAGCATCAGCCGAAGTTCCATCTGTGGAGAAATGAAGACTCACGTGCCCCTCTCAAAACTGGCATACACTCAGCCATCCAAAAGCATGAATGAATGACGTTTTCAGGAGCACGGATGGACTGAGAATTTATCATAATCAGTGAAGTCAGAGATGAAAGAAGTATCACTTAGAGGGGGAATCTATAAATTTATACAGATTAACTAACTATAAACAGAAACAGACTCACAGACTTAGAAACCCAACTTATGACTTAAAACAAAAATGTAGTGGCAGGGAGACATTGAGAGGTTGCAATACACAAAAACACACTATTTATTACCATATACATAATACCACTGGGCCTACCAAATAGCACAGGGAAGTTGACTGGATACGCAGAATAGATATACATCTGTGTATAACTGAATCATGTTCTCGTAAACCTAAAACAAACACATGAGAAATCAACTCTACTCCAACAGAAAATAAAAATTAACCAAAAAAGAGAAAGAGAGATACTGAGAGGAAAGGTGGATAAGAATAAAGGTTAAAGTTTCACTAGAGCCTTAGGGAAACAGGCCCTCCTGTTAATCTTAAGACAAACCTTTATCTCAAGAATGTGTAAAGGGCTCATATCTAAGGCATGCAGCCTCTGGGGGATGTTTATCTCAAAAACCATTCCAGGAAATTATTTTCCAGAGAACAGGTTAACAGTAAAAATGCAGCTCGTCCAGCCATGTCAACCTGATAACAAATAAACCTATCCCTGAAAATGTCAAGACCTGTACCCCAATCAGGCTGTTCCACCCTAGCTGTACCTGTTTGTGGTTTTTGTGCTTAAAAACTGCTCTGTAACAAATGTTCAGGATTCGTTCTCCCCTGGTGGTGATTGAACCCGGCACGCCGACCTAATAAATCCTCTTGCTGATTGCATCGAGTCTGAGTCTTGGAGATTCTTTTGGGCGACAGATCCCTGGCAGGAGACCATGAGGTCTAACAATACCAAGGGAACATTTCATGCAAAGATGGGCACAATAAAGGACAGAAACAGTATGGACCTAAAAAAGCAGAAGATAAGGAGAGATGGTGAAAACCCATAGACGAACTATACTGTTTCCCCTGTGGCTCAGCTGGTAAAGAATCCGCCTGCAATGCAGGTGACCTAGGTTCAAACCCTGGGTTGGGAAGATCCCCTGGAGAATGGAAAGGCTACCCAGTCCAGTATTCTGGCCTCGAGAATTCGACAGACTGTATAGTCCAGGGGGTCAGAGATCTTATCACACCAGATAATCCCAATGGTGTGACCACTCACCTAGAGCCAGAAATCCTGGAGTGAGAAGTCAAGTGGGTTTTAGGAAGTGTCACTATAAACAGAGCTAGTAGAGAGGACAGAATTCCAGCTGAGCTATTTTAAATTACAAAGGATGATGCTGTTAAAGTGCTTCATTCAATATGTCAGCAACTTTGGAAAACTCAGCAGTGGCTACAGGTTGGAAAAGGTCAGTTTTCATTCCAATCCCAAAGCAGATCAGTGCCAAAGAATGTTCAAACTTCTGCACAACTGCACTCATTTTACATGCCAGCAAGGTAATGCTCAAAATCCTTCAAGCTAGGCTTCAACAGTATGTGAACTGAAAACATCCAGATGTACAAGTTGGATTTAGAAAAGGCAGATGAACGAGAGATCAAATTGCCAACATTGCTGGATCACAGAAAAAGATAGAGAATTCCAGAAAACATCTACTTATGCTTCACTGACTATCCTAAAGGCTTTGTGTGGATCACAACTAACTGTGGGAAATTCTTCAAGAGATGGGAATGCCAAACCACCTGACCTGCCTCCTGAGAAATCCGTATGCAGGTCAGGAAGCAACAGTTAGAACTGGACATGGAACAAGGAACTGGTTCCAAATTGGGAAAGGAGGACATCAAGGCTGTATATTGTCACCTGCTTATTTAACTTATATGCAGATAACATCACGCAAAATGCCAGATTGGATGAAGCTCAATCTGGCATCAAGATTGCCAGGAGAAATATCAATAATCTCAGATATGCAGATGACACCACCCTGATGGCAGAAAGCAAAGAGGAACTAAAGAGCTTCTTGAAGAAAGTGAAAGAGGAGAGTGAAAAAGCTGGCTTACTACTCAAAATTCAAAAAACTAAGATCATGGCATCCAGTCCCGTCTCTTCATGGCAAATAAAAGGGGAAACAATGGTAACAGGGGGAGACTTTATTTCCCTGGACTCCAAAATCAATGCAGAGGGGGACTGCAGCCATGAAATTAAAAGATGCTTGCTCCTTGGGAGAAAAGCAATGACAAACCTAGACAGCATGTTAAAAAGCAGAGACATTACTTTGCCAACAAAGGTCCATCTAGTCAAAGCTATGGTTTTTCCAGTAGTTATGTATGGATGTAAGAACTGGACCATAAAGAAGGCTGAGTGCCAAATAAGTGATGCTTTTGAACTGTGTTGCTGGAGAAGACTCTTGAGAGTCCCTTGGACAGCAAGGAGATCAAACCAGTCCACCCTAAAGGAAATCAGTCTTGAATATTCACTGGGAGGACTAATCCCAAAGCTGAAACTCCAATTCTTTGGCCACTTGATGTGAAGAGCTGACTCACTGGAAAAGACCCTGATGCTGGGAAAGACTGAGGAAAGGAGGAGAAGCGGGCAACAGAGGATGAGATGCTTTGTTGGCATCATCAACTCAATGGACATGAGTTTGAGCAAGCTCTGGGAATGGTGATGGACAGGGAAGCCTGACATGCTGCAGTCCACGAGGTCACAAAGAGTTGGACATGACTCAGAGACTGGACAACATTGTGGTCTCGTGAGAGAGGAAGGCATTGTAGAATGTGAAAAGAGTCCAGAACGTGACTTCCCAAAAAACTTTATAGAAAGCACATTTACTGTAGTAGGCAATAGTTACAACCCAGATCCTGAGATCTCCATCAGAATAACACTCAGTCAAAAATCTCTGACTTTATGAGGAAGGCAGCATGATTTTATACCAGTAAACTGAGAGAGTGACCTCTAGTCTAGAGCGAAGGAGGCAGAGAGCTCAAGAAAGAGGAAGGTTAGAATCATGTGAACCATCATGAAGCTTTCTGTCTATACTCCCCAACTCCCATTTATTCCTCAAAAGCAGAGATCGAAAGCTCTATTGTAGGACAAAGACGATTCCAGGAGACATTCTACAAGAGAAGGAACCAAAATCCCAAGGGTAGATAAGGGATTCTGGAAGGCAGCTGTCCTCACCCGAGAAGGCCAGGTTCCCAGGTTCTCTAACATCGTGTCCCTGTGCAATTCCCGCTGACCAAGGTCCAGGCACTCCCACTCCTCTTGAAAGGTTGTTGCTGAACCACAGAAGACAATGGGATTCTTGGCCTCTGAAGGAGAAGAGTTCGATTCGTGGCCAGAGGCGAGGCTTAATCACTCAGAGCTTTTGTGGAATAGCGTTTTATTAAAGTATAAAAGAGATAGAGAAAGCTTCTGACATAGACAACAGAAGGTGGCAGAAAGAGTGCCCGCTCACTAGTGTTAGCAAGGGAGTTGTATACATTTTAATTAGTTACCCCAATGAAACAAAAGAATGTTTTGTTTGTAAAAATCTTACTAGACCCACTCCCATAATTTACATTTTAAGATAACAGGATTAGCCAGAAGGTTTTCAGGAAGGAAAAACTGTCCTCAAGCAGGATACATTGTTGTTGTATAATCCCTAGTACAGAGTTTAAACTGAGTTGTGTCATTGACTAAGAGTAAGGAATGTAGACAAAAAGTTTATCCTTTCCTTCTCCTTGAGAATTCCAGATCCCTCTCTCCTTGGGGACCCCCAGACTTCTTATCAATCTGCCTAGGAATTGACCCTCTCACTCTTGAGTGAAGTCTATGGCCACAGCCCGGAATGTCAGCCGTCCCTGAAATACAAAGGGCATATGCCATGTGACTGTGGAAAGACTTCGTAATGTGACCCAAGTTGAAAACAGCAAGTACAGAGAACTAGTTTTTCAATGAAAAGAGTGTCTGATGGTATACAATAATATACCTTTTTACATAGTAATATGCTGTAAGCGCATTTCTAACCTGAAGAAAACAGGGTGATATATGATCCACAAAGCCACTCGGGCTTCCCTGGTGGCTCAGATGGTAAAGCATCTGTCTGCAATGCGGATGACCTGGATTCAACCCCTAGGTTGGGAAGATGTCCTGGAAAAGGGAATGGCAACCCACTCCAGTGTTCTTGCCTGGGGAATCTGATGGAGAGAGGAACCTGGCAGGCTATAGTCTGTGGTGTCACAAAGAGTGGGATGTGACTGAGTGACTAGGATTCATTCATTCATCTGGGAGAAAAATTATTAAATGTGATCAACAGAGGCATATTTGATTTTGATAGTTTTCCTTGCGTTCCACAGGATAAATATCAATCCAAGCAGGAATGTTTTTAAAAAGTAGAATGTGATTCAAGAGTTCTAGGGTGGGGCCACAGTTTTTCATCTTGAACAAGCTTAGTTTTAACTAAATGTCTGGTTGATAAATGGCCATTGTGAATAGCACGGAGGAAAAAGAGCCATGGCAAACAACCATGGCATCCAGTCCCATCACTTCAAGGCAAATAGATGGGGAACAATGGAAACACTGAGAAACTTTATTGTTTTGGGCTCCAAAATCACTGCAGATGGTGACTGCAGCCATGAAATTAAAAGACGCTTGCTCCTTAAAAGAAAAACTATGACCAACTTAGACAGCATATTAAAAAGCAGAGATACTACTTTGCCGACAAAGTTCCATCTAGTCAAAGCTATGGTTTTTCCACTAGCCGTTTATGGATGTGAGAGTTGGTTATAAAGAAAACTGAGCACCAAAGAATTGATGGTTTTGAACTGTGGTGTTGGAGAAGACTCTTGAGAGTCCCTTGAACTGTAAGAAGATCCAACCAGTCCATCCTAAAGAAAATCAGTCCTGAATATTCTTTGGGAGGACTGAGGCTGAAGCTGAAACTCCAATACTCTGGCCAACTGATGCAAATAACTGACTCACTGGAAAAGAGCCTGATGCTGGAAAAGATGGAAGGAGGGAGGAGAAGGGGACAACAAAGGTTGAGGCAACAATGGTTGGATGGTGTCATGGACTCAATGGATACATGGTTGAATAAGCTCTGGGTGTTGGTGATTGTCAGATGTGCTACAGTCCATGGGGTCACAAAGAGTTGGACACAAATGCCAAAGAATGCTCAAACTACAGGACAATTGCACTCATCTCACACGCCAGTAAAGTAATGCTCAAAATTCTCCAAGCCAGGCTTCAGCAATACGTGAACTGTGAACTTCCTGATGTTGAAGCTGGTTTTAGAAAAGGCAGAGGAACCAGAGATCAAATTGCCAACAACTGCTGGATCATGGAAAAAGCAAGAGTTCCAGAAATACATCTATTTCTGCTTTATTGACTATGCCAAAGCCTTTGACTGTGTGGATCACAATAAACTGGAAAATTCTGAAAGAGATGGGAATACCAGACCACCTGACCTGCCTCTTGAGAAATCTGTATGCAGGTCAGGAAGCAACAGTTAGAACTGGACATGGAACAACAGACTGGTTCCACATAGGAAAAGGAGTACGTCAAGGATGTATATTGTCACCCTGCTTAATTACCTTATACTCAGAGTACAGCATGAAAAACACTGGACTGGAAGAAACACAAGCTGGAATCCAGATTGCCGGGAGAAATATCAGTAACCTCAGATATGCAGGTGATGCCACCCTTATGGCAGAAAGTGAAGAGGAACTAGAAAGCCTCTTGATGAAAGTGAAAGAGGAGAGTGAAAAAGTTGGTTTAAAGCTCAACATTCAGAATACGAAGACCACGGCATCTGGTTCCATCACTTCATGGGAAATAGATGGGGAAACAGTGGAAACAGTGTCAGACTTTTATTTTGGGGGGCTCCAAAATCACTGCAGATGGTGATTG
>SJYG01001710.1:0-30576 GCA_006410535.1 Litocranius walleri | reverse complement strand
GAAGAGTTGACTCATTGGAAAAGACTCTGATGCTGGGAACGATTGGGGGCAGGAGGAAAAGGGGATGACAGAGGATGAGATGGCTGGATGGCATCACTGACTTGATGGACGCGAGTCTGAGTGAACTCCGGGAGTTGGTGATGGACAGGGAGGCCTGGTGTGCTTCGATTCGTGGGGTTGCAAAGAGTCAGACACGACTGAGCCACTGAACTGAAAAGAGTGAGGTACGAATTCATAGTTATTATTGAACTTTATGCGCTGCACAGATTTTACAGGTTTAACCAATTAGTAAGCAGAGAAAACAATCTTTTTGACCATTTCTAAACTATATAACTGTCTGACAGTTTTTTACTTTGTAATCTTGCATGAGCCACATAAATAATTTTAGATTAAAAACTATTGCTGTTCAAAATTTTTTGGAATATTTGATCAAATATTCAGAAAATATAGAGCTTGGGATTTACTTCAATGGATTTGAGCTCAATTTTATGTAAAAAGATTTAAGTCAACACAGAGACCTGACTGAGCGACTGAATTGAATGAACACAGAGACCACTTTAATGGATGCTATACCAGTTGAAGTAACTGGCAAAAATATCAAAAGCAGAAAAAAATCTCATATACTCTTAATATTTTCATACACACAAACATACCCTAGTTGGGAGAAAATGATTCATGTTTATAAAGTCAGGAATAGATTTCTGTGCTTAAATCTTATAATTTATTTGTGGCAATATTCTGTATTTTTTTAAATACACTAGGGTGCAAAAACACATAATGACAAAAATTAGAGCTCTTGGTTCTGAATCTTTTATTCCTTTGAAAATCTCTATCATTTGTGTTGCATTATATTTTAGATTTAACAGTTAAACATACATAAGTAATAACATTCTTATAAATACTGTAAAAAATACAAAGATGTGATAACAATTCTGTCTGGAAAATGAGTGTGGAGTATATTACTAACTGAAATGATCAGACCTGGGCTTGAGTGATGAAAACATCCATTCCCAAAATGCAAGAACCTTACTAAACACAGGTGAGTCTTCACTTTCCAAAGCACACGAAACTAAGAAGGTGCAGTTTGCTACATTAATTTTGGCAGCTTATACACATCCCTCACTAAATCTTTCAAAAATCCTTATTAATGTCAAAAAGCAGGAACATCAGAGTTTACAATAGCACAATATCGCAGAAGCACCTGAACCTGGGAACGTGAGGTGTACTGGAATAAATGTTAGCAGTGATCTGGACCCTGAAAAATATCAGTTTTATACAAAATTCACTTCTTATATATATAACTTCCATGTTCTATATCCTAAGACTACATTTAAGAGTGAGTCCTTCCTACCAATATAGAGAAAGTTCTCTCATACTTTTCTCCTTCTAGTCCCCAAACTTCCTCTGGAATTCTGGACCACTGAGGTAATTCTATTCATAGGGACAATTTCTTAATCCTGTTCTAAATGTCTCAAGTTGCATATGTATGTAAATTCATCACTAATTTCCTCTACTTCTCTAAGGTCCCAAGACTGAACCACATGCCAATGAGAATCGCAGAACTTGTGCGTCCCCATGTTGATCTCTCACAAAGGAAATATTTTCACCAGTTGAACATGACTCATTCAGATTGAGAAATTCCCTGGTGCCTCAGAGGTTAAAGCGTCTGCCCCCAATGCGGGAGACCCAGGTTCAATCCCTGGGTCGGCAAGATCCCCTGGAGAAGGAAATGGCAATCCACTCCAGTATTCTTGCCTGGAGAATCCCATGGACAGAGAAGCCTAGTAGGTTACAGACCACGGGGTCGCAAAGAGTCAGACACGACTGAGCGACTTCACCTCACCTCACCTCACCTCAAGAGAAAGCCAGGATACAGACAAGGGAGACAAGGTTCTGGGACACAAGGGAGAAGTGATCTAAACAGCCGGTCCTCACGATGATAAGAAAAAGAAAAAAAATAAGAAGTTGATAAACTCACCAGCAGAAAACTTAGAAGCAGAGAACTAAAGGTTTGCAGGTTCCCTCAGTTCAAGGATTTTAGGAGGAAAAGCAGACACAGCCCCAGCCCCAGGACAGAACTGTCATTTCCTCCTCTTCTTCCTCCTGCTCTGTCTTCTTTGAGGATGCTATGTAGCAAACACATCTCTGCATATTGAAAAAATACCCTCAAAGTTATCAGCGTAGCTGTTTAACCTGCAACTACTTCACCTACAGACAGAAGGACCTTGAAAAGCTGAAAGGACCCACCTCTCCTGTCCTGTCTCAGGGGAGATTCAGGAACAATTACTTCCTACCTGGAGACCAGCCTGTGAACTTATTTCTTGCTTGTTCTCTCCTCAGTGAGAGCTCCTAACCCTCTGCTCACACAGATGCTGTGAGCTGACTGAATTCCCCAGTCCAAATCCAGCTAGACCAACCCTGCAGCCTCACCTCAGACTGAAGCCAGACCTCAGCTCTCACAGATGGGCCAGGAGCCACGTCCTTAACTCAGGCCTCCCCTTAGAGTCTCCTGGAGCACTTGCTACACACCACACAGATGCTCCCACAGGACCAAGAGAGACCTCTATGGGGAGGTTATTGCTTAACACTGGTCAGGTGATCTTCATAGGAAATCACGTTGAAATCACTTACAAGGTTCTTTCTGAACCATTCAGAGAATATGGGTGCCTCGAGGTTAGGTCCCCACTCTAAGTAGTTATAAATCTGCAGGTCTGAAGAGGGGCCATGAAATGAGTCTTCAGCAAGTTCCCTGTTTATTTTGATGCTTCTCCCCGAAGACCCACACCCACGAGCCCTGAGCTTCAGCCCTCACACTCAGCACACCTGAGACCTCTCAGGAGAGGAGGTTCTAGGGCAGGAATTTCTTAGGTCAAGGTTGGGACCAAGCAGAGAAAGTTCCAGTACTTGGGGTTCAAGCTGGCTTTAGAAAAGGCAGAGGAACCAGAGATCAAATTGCCAACATCCGCTGGATCATGGAAAAAGCAAGAGTGTTCCAGAAATACATGTATTTCTGCTTTATTGACTGTGCCAAACCTTTTGACTGCAGATCATAATAAACTGCGGAAAATTCTGAAAGAGATGGGAATAGAGGACCACCTAAACTGCCTCGGGAATAGCAGACCACCTAACCTGCCTCTTGAGAATCTGTATGCAGGTCAGGAAGCAACAGTTAGAACTGGACAAGGAACAACAGACTGGTTCCACATAGGAAAAGGAGTACGTCAAGGCTGTATATTGTCACCCTGCTTAACTTCTATGCAGAGTACATCATGAGAAACGCTGGACTGCAAGAAATACAAGCTGGAATTAATATTGCTGGGAGAAATATCAATAACCTCAGATATGCAGATGACACCACCCTTATAGCAGAAACTGAAGAGAAGCTAAAAAGCCTCTTGATGAAAGTGAAAGAGGAGAGTGAAGATAACGGCATCCGGTCCCATCACTTCATGGGAAATAGATGAGGAAACAGTGGAAACAGTGTCAGACTTCATTTTTTTGGGCTCCAAAATCACTGCAGATGGTGACTGCAGCCGTGAAAACAGAAGACACTTACTCCTTGGGAGAAAAGTTATGACCAACCTAGATAGTATATTCAAAAGCAGACACATTACTTTGCCAACTAAGGTCCATCTACTCAAGGCTACGATTTTTCCTGTGGTCATGTATGGATGGTGAGAGTTGGACTGTGAAGAAGATGAGCACCGAACAATTGATGCATTTCTGGCATCCGGTCCCATCACTTCATGGGAAATAGATGAGGAAACAGTGGAAACAGTGTCAGACTTCATTTTTTTGGGCTCCAAAATCACTGCAGATGGTGACTGCAGCCGTGAAAACAGAAGACACTTACTCCTTGGGAGAAAAGTTATGACCAACCTAGATAGTATATTCAAAAGCAGACACATTACTTTGCCAACTAAGGTCCATCTACTCAAGGCTACGATTTTTCCTGTGGTCATGTATGGATGGTGAGAGTTGGACTGTGAAGAAGATGAGCACCGAACAATTGATGCATTTCAACTGTGGTGTTGGAAAAGACTCTTGAGAGTGCCTTGGACTGCAAGGAGATCCAACCAGTCCATTCTGAAGGAGATCAACCCTGGGATTTCTTTGGAAGGAATGATTCTAAAGCTAAAACTCCAGTACTTTGGCTACCTCATGCAAAGAGTTGAGTCATTGGAAAAGACTCTGATGCTGGGAAGGACTGGGGGCAGGAGAAGGGGATGACCGAGGATGAGATGGCTGGATGAGATCACAGATTCAATGGACGTGAGTCTGGATGAACTCCGGGAGTTGGTGATGGACAGGGAGGCCTGGTGTGCTGCGATTCATGGGGTTGCAAAGATCGGACACAACTGATCGACTGAACTGAACTAGAGACCTTGGGTGAAGTGCTGTGGACTCCCCAGGCTGAGTGTGGATGGGTCCATTCAAACCAAGAAGAGCAGGAATCTGGTGAGCTCAAAGGGTGTCACTGAAGGGGGGCCTGTGGACTAGACCCTGGGCTTCAGCAAGATTGTTGAAGGTCAAGGTGGGTGGTCATCTAGTGCAGGTGTTCATGGGACTGGCTGGTGTGAGTTCAAAGACCTGCAGGCTGCCTGCTCCCCAGACATACGCTGAGACAGCAACAGCATGGAGTAGTTCAGGTAAACTCTCAACAATACTCTGTATGATCCTTCTTAGAACCATCACAATGTCCCAGCAGTTACAGAGACGGGGGAAAAAGTACAGTGGAGAAATGATGGGAAATATCCAATTAGTTGAGGCATAAAGGCAGTATGGAAACTAATTGTTATAGATGTTATCCCTCTGTGCTAACAAAAAGTTTAGTGTTAGGTATTTTCCCTTCAACCTTAAATTGATAGGTTGACACTTCATAACACACAAACTTCATGACAAGAAACCATCCAGTTTTATTAACATGTCATATCACACAGAATAAAACCTTTTCCAACCCCTTGTGTAACTGAATAAAATACAGATTACAAGCATAAACAATGATATTCATTGCTCTGATACAGTGGCAGTATGGAAACTAATTGTTATAGATGTTATCCCTCTGTGCTAACAAAAAGTTTAGTGTTAGGTATTTTCCCTTCAACCTTAAATTGATAGGTTGACACTTCATAACACACAAACTTCATGACAAGAAACCATCCAGTTTTATTAACATGTCATATCACACAGAATAAAACCTTTTCCAACCCCTTGTGTAACTGAATAAAATACAGATTACAAGCATAAACAATGATATTCATTGCTCTGATACAGTGATCTGAGAACTGTGATTCCTATGGTTACAAAATGGAGGTTAACCGTTTACGAAACAAGACAGACACTAATTACATGACTTTTCTGGGAAGGGTTTTCATACATTTCTAGGGGATCAGAGATGTCTTCATTTGAAACATGTCAACTAATATTCATGATTTCTGTTGATATTATAAAGATACATCAAGATTTCAGTGAACTGTCATTGTATTTTACTTAAAAAGCAAGTGACATAACTATTGAAAATGTACATCTTACTTTAATATGTGGAATTACTCCCTGAACACTTACCTCATGGTGACCTATAGGGATGTTTGACATGAATGAATAACACTTCCATTTAGATGTCCATATTCCATTACTGTGTCCTTAATCTTCTAATGGAGAATGAATATAAATGATTTCTCCCTAGGATAGAAGGACTTGTCTCATCTTTGAGACAGCAACTATCAGAAACATAACTTTGCATACACACTAGAAATGAAGCATAACAGCATGGAGTAATTTGAGAGTTGAATCACATTTATTTTAGTTTTCAAATAATCACAAATCATGTCAATATAAACAAAGATATGTTGCTAATAATTGTACATTTCTAAATACCAACACTCATCTTGTGATCCATACTAACAGATCAATTTTCTATCTGTTTTAACTATGGATTACTATCTGCAATACTTCTTCTGAAGAGGAACTTCAAAAAAAAGGATTGATGAAATGCTTTATATTGTGCAGGCTTCCCTGATAGGTCAGTTGGTAACGAATCTGCCTCCCACTGTAGTACTCCGGCCTGGAGAATTCCATGGATATAGTCCATGGGGTTGCAAAGAGTTGGACATGACTGAGCGACTTTCACTTTTTCTAGTGTGCAATTTCTGGTATTTATTTAGATTTCATTTTTATTAAATACTTTTCTACATTTTCTTTATGTCATTCCTTATCTTTCTTAAATAAATGGTCGTGTATTTTCTGAAGTGTATGTTTAGGACAAACCGCTTCCATCACTTATTACTAGGTTTTCTCTCCAGTACGTGATCTCTGATGTCTAATAAGGTGAGAGCTCTGATTAAAGCCTTTGCCACTTTCCTTACATTTGTTAGGTTTTTCCTCAAATATGAATTATCTGATATGGAGTAAGATGTGAGTGCTTGATGAAGGCTTTTCCACATTCTTTACTTTTCTAAGGTTTCTCTCCAGTATGAATTATCTGGTGTTGAATAAGAGTTGAGTAGTGAATGAAGGCTTTTCTGCATTCTTTACATTTATAAGGCTTCTCTCCAGTATGCATTACTTGATGTTTAGTAAGACCTGAGGACTGTCTAAACGCTTTTCCACAATCCTTACATTTATAAGGCTTCTCTCCAGTATGAATTCTCTGATGGGAAGTAAGATGTGAGCATTGATTAAATCCTTTGCCGCAATCCTTACATTTATAAGGCTTCTCTCCAGTATGGATTACTTGATGTTTAGTAAGACCTGAGTACTGTCTAAATGCTTTTCCACAATCCTTACATTTATAAGGCTTCTCTCCAGTATGAATTCTCTGATGGGAAGTAAGATCTGAGCAGTAGTTAAATTCTTTTCCACAATCCTTACATTTATAAGGCTTCTCTCCAGTATGAATTCTCTGATGGTAAGTAAGACCTGAGCAGTAGTGAAATGCTTTTCCACAATCCTTACATTTATAAGGCTTCTCTCCAGTATGAATTCTCTGATGGGAAGTAAGATGTGAGCATTGATTAAATCCTTTGCCGCAATCCTTACATTTATAAGGCTTCTCTCCAGTATGGATTACTTGATGTTTAGTAAGACCTGAGTACTGTCTAAATGCTTTTCCACAATCCTTACATTTATAAGGCTTCTCTCCAGTATGAATTCTCTGATGGGAAGTAAGATCTGAGCAGTAGTTAAATTCTTTTCCACAATCCTTACATTTATAAGGCTTCTCTCCAGTATGAATTCTCTGATGAAAAGTAAGACCTGAGCAGTAGTGAAATTCTTTGCCACAATCCTTACATTTATAAGGCTTCTCTCCAGTATGAATTCGCTGGTGTTGATTAAGGCTTGAGCGGTAACTGAAGGCTTTTCCGCATTCTTTACATTTATAAGGCTTCTCTCCCGTATGCATTACTTGATGTTTAATAAGACATGAGTGCTCTCTAAACGCTTTTCCACAATCATTACATTTATAAGGCTTCTCTCCAGTATGAATTCTCTGATGGTAAGTAAAACCTGAGCGTCTCCTAAAGTCTTTGCCACAATCCTTACATTTATAAGGTTTCTCTCCAGTATGAGTTCTCTGATGTACAGTAAAATGTGACTTCTGTTTAAAGGCTTTGCCACACTTTGTACATTTATAATGCTTCTTCGCAGTGTGAATTCGCTGATGTCGGCTAATGTCTGAGTAAGACCTAAATGCTTCTCCACATTCTTTATATTTATGAGGTTTCTTGACAGTGTGCATTTGCTGATCCTGACTAAGCTCTGAATTCTGATTAGAGGTGTTGCCACAGTCTGTACATTTGAAAGGTTTCCAACCTGAATGAGTTTTCCTGTGTCTACTAAGACTGGATGAGTGATCAAAGGCTTTCTCACATTTCTTACACTTGTCATTTTTCTGCGGATTCTGAATACTCTGCTGTTGAGTGAGATTTGAAGACTGATTAGAAACATCACCATATTCACAACTGTAAGTCTTCTCTCCAGTATGTGTATTCTGATTTAGTGGAAGACCTGATGTTTGATAAAAGATATTCCTCCATGTACTATTTTTAGAATGTTTGTCTGAAGATTGATGTCCCTGATGTTTCATAGGGTTAGAGTCTTGTTCAGGTTTACACCCAGTTTCATTGCATGAATGGCTTCTCACTCCATCGTAAATATTCTTGTAATTATTGGAGGTAGAGCTCTTACTTAACACCTGACTCGTGTTATTACACGTGAGAAGCTGTTCTGTATTAACTATATCATGATTTGTATTGAACAATGATGGTGGGATTAACTCTCTTCCATTATTACACATTTTGGAACAGAAAGAGAAAGAAACTGTCTGTTCGTGGAAGAATAATGACCCCTTGCTCACAGATCCCTCAAACTGATTATATTGTGAGTTTTTCCCATCATTTTTAAATTTCTGGTTTTCAGATGTGCTTGAATGTATGTGTAATCGAAGCCTGTGTTCAGAGTGGTTTGCATGAGCATTTACAGTGGAGACTGGATGACTTTCCAGAATTTCCACATTTCTCTTCAGAGAATGTGTATGTTTCAAAAAATGATTTAAGCCTTTGCTTGAAGAGATACACTGCTCTGCAGATGTGGATAACTGAAATGGGTGTTTTCTGCAGTTTGACTCACATTGCTCATTTCTTTGGGCAGTAAGGTCCACATTGTGTGAAACTGTCTTGGTTTCTTTATGTCCATATAAACATCTTCTAGGTCTTTCACATATCCCTGTATATTCCTGGTCTTTCATTAAATGTTCATTTCCAAGGTCCGCTCTTTCATATATTCCTAGGTTTGCTTTTTGGATTAAATTTTCTAATCTTGGATTCTTTGACATCAAACCACGGGTGATGTGAGAAGACACAGCTGAAAGATACCAAAGGAAAGTTTTCTTATCTACTGGGGCTGGTGTGAGCTCAGCTGAGACAGAAGGGGAGCCTCATTCTCTGTGGGAAGAGAACGTGGCAATAGTTTTTGGCAGCAGGACAGAGTGAGACCTGTACACAGGGTACTGATCCCAGCCCTGCCCACCCAGCCTGAGAGGGTGTCCACTGCTGCAGACAAAGGCTAGGTGTTGAAATGTGGGGTCTGGAGAGCAGACCCAGGCAGAGGATTGCTGTGGGCTGTGAAAGGAGACATCCTAGGGGACTGGGGTGAGGGAGTAACTCTATAAACAAGAATGCTTGTGGAGGAAGCCTGAACCACCAGATAGCAGAGCGCCATTGTTGAGTGATGCCCAAAGGGAAGACCCACCATTGCAGCCCCTCTCCCCCTGTGCTGGCTCCTCCTCCTCCAGCACTAGGAAGGGCCACCACCCAGGTGGGCTCTACTGAGCTCCAGCCACAGCCTTCTCCCATGCACCTCCTCCACAATCAACAGATTCCTGTGCTCTGGGGCAGCCTCTGGAGCAGACACCTGTGGGTGGCCCACACACATAGAAGGAGCTGAAAGCTCTGCTGAGCCCCAGGGTTAAAATGGAAGAAAAACTGAAGTCTCTCCTCACGGTTGCACAAACCATGCTTTTATACCTGAAACTGGCTTTGTCAACTCAGCCCCTACAGAGCATCTGAATGGATAACCATGGCTCCTCCAGTCATGGCAGGTGTAGCTTTAGCAGCTGTAGACTTTGTGGGGATGTATATTAGGGGGTGGGGTCAGGCCAGAGTCTGAGCTGTCCCCATAGCACCACAGCAGGTCCAGGTCCATGAATGCAACTCTGGGACCTGAGTTCACAGGATCTCTACTGGTGTTACAGTGAAAACAACATCTGAGACACACCAGAGCAATGTGCCAGCATGGCCCATGGTGGAAGTGGGGCCAAGACCAGTGCCAACATGGGGTCACATGAGACTTGCACAGCGCCTGAGCACACCCCAAGGTGAACATCCCCAGAGGAGCAATCCTTAGTGGCTTCTCTCCCAGTGGCTTTCCTCTAATCCTACCTGCCTTGACCACAGATCAGAATCACAGTGAAGAAACAGATCTGGGGGCTCTTCTCCACCAACCAGGGAGCATGCCTCACCCCTGACAGGGCAGTGACAACCATAGAGCCAAGGGGAAGCTCCCCTGAATATCCAGGGGAGGCTCAGGTCACAATAACAGCAATCAAAGCCCAGATCAAGGGGATATGGGTACAAGCCTGTGGACCAACCTCACCCCTTAGGGGGAAGACAACAGAGCAAGAGGAGCTAGGATCCAGCAGCCTGCAGAAGAGACCACAAACACAGAAAATGTCTAATGATTACTCTTTGACTTAAGTCACCTTAAATGCAGATGCCACTAGGTGCCCTCTAATTGTTTAACCCACTTCTTATTTTAGCATGTTCAATATGATGTTTCAATATAACAGTCATAAATGATACTGACATAGGTCTAATCAGAAAGCAAGGACATGTAGGACAAAGTCTGGGGAAGCTGATAACAAGACTAATTAAATAAAGAAGCAGTTCTTGAGAAATTAAGAAATGAGATTTTAAAAATATGGTGGGAACACTACCAATGCTCTGTGGACATGTAATTAGGAAGGAAATCTTAAAAAGAGTAGATATCTATATGTAAAATGGATTCTCTTTGCTGTACAACATTGTAAACCAGTTATCCTCCAATAAGAACATTTTAAAAAGATTCTATTATCTAAACATTGTAATAGTTTGGAACCATTAAAAATATGGTAGAAAACGTTTTAAGCTCTTATGCCAATTTATTTGAAAATTCTTTGAGTTAATTGAATATATTTAAGTCTTTTAGCATTGAGGAATTGGGGCAAATACACTTAACATTTCATATGAGTTCATATGAAGAAAATAGAAACTTTGAAGTAACCCTGAAATTGGCATTCTTTCTCTTTAGAGAGGTTTTGGTTTATGCAGTGAAGAAATTACTTGAATTTAAAATTTATAAGATCATATTTGTAGCTTCCAGTGTTTTAGAAATTATAAATTAGAAAAAAAAAAAGCTCTGTCCCCAATATTCCTAGAACTTTGGCGGTATGTCTACAATTCCACTCACACACTGCCATCTAGAGGTAGAAACTTTAATAGGAGCATTTCAGAGTTTTTTCAGAAATATGCAGTTTTCCCAGCACCACCACCCCGCCTTACCCAAGAAATGGAATAGTAATCGATTCATGCAGGTTGTCACAGCCCAGGAGAAGGATTTCAGTTCTCACTGTGATTGAGAAAAGTAATCACTGGAGGTGAATTCAGGAATGATTTAAAGAGACAGAATGGGGCAGGTGTTATCCGCCTATGACAGCAACAGAAAGAAACCCAGACTTCTCTAAAATCATGTCCATTGAAGCAGATCTTCCCAAACCACATGACAAAGGATGAATTGCTCACTAATTCTTGGACCTGTCATTGCCACATCGGCTCCATCCATTCACACCTACCTGTGTATATGGCTGGCATCTCCAGTCTCCTTACATCCCAGGGATTCTTCATTTGCTCCAGAAAGGTGACCAGGTCTGGCTTAGAGACCACAAGACCTGCTATCAGGAAAAGGAATATTAGTTTTGCTAGAGATTCATCAGTTTCCAATCTAATATGTATTCAAGTGAGAAGAGAAGGCACATGTGCTAAGTCGCTCCAGTCATGTCTGACTCTTTGCCACCCTATGGACTGTAGCCCGCCAGGCTTCTCTGTCCAAGAGAGTGTCCCGGCAAAAATACTGAGTGGGTTGCCATGTCCTCCTCCAGGAGTTCTTCCCAACAAAGGTATTGAAACCACTTCTTTCATGTCTCCTGCATTGGCAGGCAGGTTCTTTACCTGGGAAGCCTAGGGAAGGCATGGTAGAATGTTAATGCAGCCTAGAAATAAAGTATTTGGGGACATAATTTCCTAAGCTGTATTAATATTCTCTGGTGGCTCAGCTGGTAAAGAAGCCACCTGCACTGTGGGAGACCTGTTTGATGCCTGGGTTGAAAGACCCTCTGGAGAAGGGAACGGCTACCCACTCCAGTATTCTGCTCTGGAGAATTCCACGGACTATTCCATAGGGTCGCAAAGAGTCAGACATGACTGTAATCTTGCTCATTACATTATTACATTATTAACATTCTAGAGAAGGCATGGTTGAATGTTAATATAGCCTAGAAAGCTATATCCCCAAATACTTTACCAAAGCATAACTAACAAATACATGAAGAAAAGATCTTTAAGTAGGAGAAATCTGATTTATAAAGGAGAGTGGCACCCTTTTATACCACAGAACCTACAGAATTACCACTAGCCTAGAAGAAGGAGGCAGATTCCATCAAGGAAAAGTTAGAATCATAATGAATCATCCTGAGCTCTTCTTTCTCAACTCATAAATATCCATTTTCCCATAAAAAGCAGGGATCTGAAACTATTATAAGGAGCAGAAGATTCTAGGAGACATTCTAGAAATACAGGAACTAAAACCCAGGGGGTAGATACAGGATTCTGGAAGGCAGTTATCCTCACCCAAGGAGGCGAGGTTCCCGTAGTTCTCTAACATCACGTCCTTGTACAATTCTCGCTGACTGAGGTCCAGGCATTCCCATTCCTCTTGAGTGAAGTCTATGGCCACATCCTGGAATGTCAGCCGTCCCTGAAATACAAAGTACAGGTGTCATGTGGCCATGGGAAGACGTCCTAATGTGACCCAAGAGGAAACCAGCAAGAGAAATGGTTTTGATTTCGGAGAATGTCTGGTGTTACACAAGAATATAATTTTTACACAGTAATATTTTCTACCACATTTTTAACCCCAAGAAAAGAGGATGAGATAGATCCATCAACCACTATAGCAATTATTCCGATTTGTAAGAGAAATTACAATCAGATCAACATTGGCATATTTATTTTTGAGTGTTGTACTCAGTTGACAGAAGATAAACTATCAAAAGAAACAGGAAATATTTTTAAAAAGAACTTCTTGATCCAAATGTTCTGGAGTGGGCTCAGTGTGCCACATTTTTAACAGGCTTATTTGAACTAGCAATGTTGAAAATTCTGCTTCATGAATGACAATGTTTGAGCAGCAACGAAGTAGAATAGTAAGGAAAGAATTCACATTTAACTTTGAACTTTAAATGCTTTACAGATTTTACAGGCCTGATAGCATAGTAACCTTGGCAATAAGAATCATTTTAACGATCTAGTCTATACTATTTTCTGACAGTTTTCAGAGTCTTGAGTGTAAAACAGAAATAATTTAAAATCAATAAGGTTGATGTAGCATTTTTGGCAAATATTTTAACAAACATTCTTTAAATGACAGCTTAAGGGACGGGGGAGCCTGGTTCCGCTTTTGGGTCGCACAAAGTTGGACAAGACTGGAGTGACTTAGCAGCAGCAGCAATTTTTACTTCAGTTTGTGACTCTAGAATTTAATCAAACACAGACAAATGCACAGAGCTAGGGCAGGCCCAGGTGGAGGAAAAAACATGTAAAAAGAGGAGCCTGCAGGGGTCCAGCCCAGGTGGATCCAGGGTAATTCGAAGGTGGGGCAGAGTAGGCGTCCTAGAAAAAAACTATTGGATTACAGATATAGAGAGAGATTAGAAAAGGATAGTATAGTAGGAAAATTAGTGGAGAAAAAGAGGCTGAATAACTTGGGTTACATGGAATAGCATCCACGTTCCAGATGGGAATTCAGCTGGGAAAACGGGGAGTAAGAATGAACGACATGGAGGAGTCAGTCTTTCCAGGAACTGATCCCATTTCTTTATTTTTCTGATTATCTTATATACCTTTTGTTACATATAGGTATGAATACAGAGTCACGTGGGGGTCAGTAGTCCTGACCTTTATCAAAATCAGGTGCTTTATATTAAAAAAAAAAAAAGTCTTGGGGTTTTACATCATCTTTAAGCCATTTCTACCTGCTGATATTTACAACCCTTTCTTTCTGATAACCAAAAAACTTATTTTTTCCAAGAGTGTTTTCTTCTTAAACCAGGCACCACCCTCCAAATAAAGTTGCATTCCTATAGGGTGAGGGTGTAGTGAGTTACAATCAAGAAAGGAATTTATTTAACCCAAGGTTAACATGATTAATCTTAAAGGTTAATACTTATTTCCCCTATATACTTAAAGGTTAACACTTACTTCTCCTATATGCTTAAAGGTTAATACTTATTTCTCCTATAGGTTAATACTTATTTCTCTTATATGCTTAAATTTAATACTTATTTCTCCTATATGCTTAAAGGTTAACACTTACTTCTCCTATATGCTTAAAGGTTAATACTTATTTCTCCTATATGCTAGTTATACTTATTTTAAGGGCAGGGAATATGGAGATTTAGTAGCAAACAGTCCAACAAATGAAAATCCTTTCACCAATGTTCCTCTTAAGATATACTTAGTCTTAAGATAGTGATAAAGTTACATTTTCACATAGTAAGGACACAATGATTTATAACAAAGTACAGTGATCTATTACAAAAGAGAAAATTCATTAACGCAAAAAGTCTAATATTGCTAACATCAAAAACTACTATATTTCCTGTTCTATATTCCAACTACATTGATTAATATATTCCCAGGTGTCTAAGAATGTGGAGGCCTGGTGGCAATCATTCACTCAACAACAAGAAAAAGCCCTATGTTAATTAAGATTCTCAGAATTCTCCAAGACTCTCTGTGCTGTTTATGGTTAAGAGGTTGTCACACAGCTAGTCTGTCAGCAGAGAGGTTTGACCTGAGACACCCTTGTCCCACCTAGGGCAGGGAATTAGCAGCAATTATTGACACAACAAATGAAAAAAACCTTTATCAATATAATTCTGAACCAACACACTATACTAATAATTTCTAACTTCCCACAAGAATTTGCCTTTAGTAAGTCAAAACATCTCATGCCTCTCAAGGTTGGAGGGCTGTTGTGGCCAGAGGAACCTATACAGGCAGCCTAGATAACCTTCAGAGGAGTCCAGTAAGTTGAAACACTCTAGTCACGCCCAGGAATTTTTACTGCTTGGAGCTGTACGTTTACTCCTTCTTGGAGAGAAAAAGTTATGGGGGAGAGCCCCCCCGTAGGTGAGAGTACAGGACAGACTCTGGTTTTGGGGTTAGATGCTCGGGAGCAGGGGAATTTCCTGAGGCTTGGTCATGCCTTTGCGTATGCCAAAGCCCCCTTCCTCATGACCTTTGCCATGGGTGGAGTTCCTCACGCTGGCCCCCAACAGGAGCCAAAGCACTTTCTCTCCCACGTGTGTGCATTCTTTCTCTCTTTCTTCCTCCCCCACGCACTCCTCCACTCTCTTCTCTTCAAGTCTTTGGGTTGGCATGCCCTCACGCTTCAAGGATGGATTCTCATGCTATCTTCTAAACAAAATAGAAATGTGACACTGACTTGCCTAAGAGCTATAACACAGTTTGTCCAAGACCCGAGAGCTGTGATGCACTGAGAGACTTAATGTCTGTCACTCCAAATATTTGTTGTGACGAAACAAAGAACCAAGGAACATACACTCGTGTGACAATATTATTTTAATTTTTAAAAATAGACTAGGCTGGAGACATACAGAATGATTAAAAAATAGACAGCTCTGGTTCTGGATTTTTTAATTTCCTGAAAACTCTACCATTTGAATGGAACTATATTTTAAAATCTAACACAGTTGAACATAGATTAGCAGTAATATGATTCTTGTAAACATTTTGGAAAATACAGAAATGTGATGAGACTCTATCTGTGATGTGAGCATGGAGTTACTGGAAATGATCAGACCTGGGCCTGAGTGATGAAAATCCCCACTCCCAAACCCCAGCATCTCTACTAAACACACAGAAATGTTGTTAACTACAAATCGGCACTTGGCAAGAGCATTGCCAGCGACTGAACAAGACCTTTTAGAACTTACACCCAAAAAAGATGTCCTCTTTATTATAGGGGACTGGAATGCAAAAGTAAGAAGTCAAGAAACACCTGGAGTAACATACAAATTTGGCCTTGGAATGCAGAAAGAAGCAGGGCAAAGACTAATAACGTTTTGCCAAGAAAATGCACTGATCATACCAAACACCCTCGTCCAACAACACAAGAGAAGACTCTACACATGGACATCATCAGATGGTCAACACCGAAATCGGATTGACTATATTCTTTGCAGTCAAAGATGGAGAAGCTCAATATAGTCAATAAAAACAAGACCAGTAGCCGACTGTGACTCAGATCATGAACTCCTTACTACCAAATTCAGACTTAAATTGAGGAAAGTAGGGAAAACCACAAGACCATTCAGGTATGATAAAAATCAGACGCCTTATGATCTTACAATGGAAGTGAGAAATAGATTTAAGGGCCTAGATCTGATAGAGTGCCTGATGAACTATCGAATGAGGTTCATGACATTGTACAGCGGCAGGGATCAACACCATCCCCACGGAAAGAAATGCAAAAAAGCAAAATGGCTGTCTTGGGAGGCCTTACAAATAGCTGTGAAAAGAAGAGAAGTGAAAAGCAAAGGAGAAAAGGAAGGATATAAGTATCTGAATGCAGAGTTCCAAAGAATAGCAAGAAGAGACAAGAAAGCCTTCTTCAGTGATCAATGCAAAGAAATAGAGGAAAAGAACAGAAAGGGAAAGACTAGAGATCTCTTCAAGAAAATTAGAGATACCAAGGGAACATTACATGCAAAGATGGGCTCGATAAAGGACGGAAATGGTATGGACCTAACAGAAGCAGAAGACATTAAGAAGAGGTGGCCAGAATACGCAGAATAACTATATAAAAAATGTTCTCACGACCTGGATAATCATGATGGTGTGATCACTCATCTAGAGCCAGACATCCTGGAATGTGAAATCAAGTGTCTCTTAGAAAGCATCACTATGAACAAAGCTAGTGGAGGTGATGGAATTCCAGTTGAGCTGTTTCAAATCCTGAAAGATGATGCTGTGAAAGTGCTGCACTCAATATGCCAGCAAATTTGGAAAACTCAGCAGTGGCCACAGGACTGGAAAAGGTCAGTTTTCATTTCAATTGCAAAGAAGACAATCCCAAAGAATGCTCAAACTACCGCACAATTGCACTCATCTCACATGCTAGTAAAGTAATGCTCAAAATTCTTCAAGCCAGGCTTCAGCAATACGTCAACTGTTAACTTCCTGATGTTCAAGCTGGTTTTAAAAAAGGCAGAGGAACCAGAGATGAAGTGGCCAAAATCTGCTGGGTCATGGAAAAAGCAAAAGGGTTTCAGAAAAACATCTATTTCTGCTTTATTGACTATGCCAAAGCCTTTGACTGTGTCAATCACAACAAACTATGGAAAATTATGAAAGAGATGGGAATATCAGACCACCTGACCTGCCTCTTGAGAAATCTGTATGCAGGTCAGGAACCAACAGTTAGAACTGGACATGGAAAAACAGACTGGTTCCAAATAGGAAAAGGAGTACGTCAAGGCTGTATATTGTCACCCTGCTTATTTAACTTCTATGCAGAGTAAGTACATCATAAGAAACACTGGACTGGAAGAAACACAAGCTGGAATCAAGATTGCTGGGAGAAATATCAATAACCTCAGATATGTAGATGACACCACCCTTATGGCAGAAAGTGAAGAGGAGCTAAAAAGCCTCTTGATGAAAGTGAGAGAGGAGAGTGAAAAAGTTGGCTTAAAGCTCAACATTCAGAAAACAAAGATCATAGCACCTGGTCACATCACTTCATGGGAAACAGATGGGGAAAGAGTGAAAACAGTGTCAGACTTTATTTTGGGGGGACTCCAAAAATAGGTGCACGTGGTTACTGCAGCCATGAAATTAAAAGACGCTTACTCCTTGGAAGAAAAGTTATGACCAACCTAGATAGTATATTCAAAACCAGAGACATTACTTTGCCGACTATGTCCTTCTAGTCAAGGCTATGGTTTTTCCTGTGGTCATGTATAGATGTGAGAGTTGGACTGTGAAGAAGGCTGAGTGCCAAAGAACTGATGCTTTTGAACTGTGGTGTTGGAGAAGACTCTTGAGAGTCCCTTGGACTGCAAGGAGATCCAACCAGTCCATTCTGAAGGAGATCAACTCTGGGATTTCTTTCGAAGAAATGATGCTAAAGTTGAAACTCCAGTACTTTGGCCACCTCATGCGAAGAGTTGACTCATTGGAAAAGACTTTGATGCTGAGAGGGTTTGGGGGCAGGAGAAGAAGGGGACAGACAGAGGATCAGATGGCTAGATGGTATCACTGACTCGATGAACATGAATCTGAATGAACTCCGGGAGTTGGTGATGGACAGGGAGGCCCTGCGTGCAGTGATTCATGGGCTCGCAAAGAGTCAGACACGACTGAGCAACCGAACTGAACTGAACAACAAGAGCCTGTACCATCTGCCTCTGGAGACATTGAACCCTATGGTGCTGCAACTGACTTCAATCCTCTCGACGGAGTTCAGGGTGGATTGAGGCACTTTACTCCAGGGAATCTGGTGGAACAGGTCTTTAGAGAGTCACAAATTTTCAGGAACTGTTTTCATGGTCCCAATCCTTGCATCTCTTCATATCTAGAAAAAAACTAAACCACTAAATGATGACTTCAGTTCCTCACGAATGGCAGGAAACCTTTTGTAAAGTAAGTGCTTGATTGCACTGAACTCCCCTTCACCAAAGTCACATACTGACCTTCCCTGTGTGTGCATTCTTTCTCTCTTTCTTCCTCCCCCACGCACTCCTCCACTCTCTTCTCTTCAAGTCTTTGGGTTGGCATGCCCTCACGCTTCAAGGATGGATTCTCATGCTATCTTCTAAACAAAATAGAAATGTGACACTGACTTGCCTAAGAGCTATAACACAGTTTGTCCAAGACCCGAGAGCTGTGATGCACTGAGAGACTTAATGTCTGTCACTCCAAATATTTGTTGTGACGAAACAAAGAACCAAGGAACATACACTCGTGTGACAATATTATTTTAATTTTTAAAAATAGACTAGGCTGGAGACATACAGAATGATTAAAAAATAGACAGCTCTGGTTCTGGATTTTTTAATTTCCTGAAAACTCTACCATTTGAATGGAACTATATTTTAAAATCTAACACAGTTGAACATAGATTAGCAGTAATATGATTCTTGTAAACATTTTGGAAAATACAGAAATGTGATGAGACTCTATCTGTGATGTGAGCATGGAGTTACTGGAAATGATCAGACCTGGGCCTGAGTGATGAAAATCCCCACTCCCAAACCCCAGCATCTCTACTAAACACACAGAAATGTTGTTAACTACAAATCGGCACTTGGCAAGAGCATTGCCAGCGACTGAACAAGACCTTTTAGAACTTACACCCAAAAAAGATGTCCTCTTTATTATAGGGGACTGGAATGCAAAAGTAAGAAGTCAAGAAACACCTGGAGTAACATACAAATTTGGCCTTGGAATGCAGAAAGAAGCAGGGCAAAGACTAATAACGTTTTGCCAAGAAAATGCACTGATCATACCAAACACCCTCGTCCAACAACACAAGAGAAGACTCTACACATGGACATCATCAGATGGTCAACACCGAAATCGGATTGACTATATTCTTTGCAGTCAAAGATGGAGAAGCTCAATATAGTCAATAAAAACAAGACCAGTAGCCGACTGTGACTCAGATCATGAACTCCTTACTACCAAATTCAGACTTAAATTGAGGAAAGTAGGGAAAACCACAAGACCATTCAGGTATGATAAAAATCAGACGCCTTATGATCTTACAATGGAAGTGAGAAATAGATTTAAGGGCCTAGATCTGATAGAGTGCCTGATGAACTATCGAATGAGGTTCATGACATTGTACAGCGGCAGGGATCAACACCATCCCCACGGAAAGAAATGCAAAAAAGCAAAATGGCTGTCTTGGGAGGCCTTACAAATAGCTGTGAAAAGAAGAGAAGTGAAAAGCAAAGGAGAAAAGGAAGGATATAAGTATCTGAATGCAGAGTTCCAAAGAATAGCAAGAAGAGACAAGAAAGCCTTCTTCAGTGATCAATGCAAAGAAATAGAGGAAAAGAACAGAAAGGGAAAGACTAGAGATCTCTTCAAGAAAATTAGAGATACCAAGGGAACATTACATGCAAAGATGGGCTCGATAAAGGACGGAAATGGTATGGACCTAACAGAAGCAGAAGACATTAAGAAGAGGTGGCCAGAATACGCAGAATAACTATATAAAAAATGTTCTCACGACCTGGATAATCATGATGGTGTGATCACTCATCTAGAGCCAGACATCCTGGAATGTGAAATCAAGTGTCTCTTAGAAAGCATCACTATGAACAAAGCTAGTGGAGGTGATGGAATTCCAGTTGAGCTGTTTCAAATCCTGAAAGATGATGCTGTGAAAGTGCTGCACTCAATATGCCAGCAAATTTGGAAAACTCAGCAGTGGCCACAGGACTGGAAAAGGTCAGTTTTCATTTCAATTGCAAAGAAGACAATCCCAAAGAATGCTCAAACTACCGCACAATTGCACTCATCTCACATGCTAGTAAAGTAATGCTCAAAATTCTTCAAGCCAGGCTTCAGCAATACGTCAACTGTTAACTTCCTGATGTTCAAGCTGGTTTTAAAAAAGGCAGAGGAACCAGAGATGAAGTGGCCAAAATCTGCTGGGTCATGGAAAAAGCAAAAGGGTTTCAGAAAAACATCTATTTCTGCTTTATTGACTATGCCAAAGCCTTTGACTGTGTCAATCACAACAAACTATGGAAAATTATGAAAGAGATGGGAATATCAGACCACCTGACCTGCCTCTTGAGAAATCTGTATGCAGGTCAGGAACCAACAGTTAGAACTGGACATGGAAAAACAGACTGGTTCCAAATAGGAAAAGGAGTACGTCAAGGCTGTATATTGTCACCCTGCTTATTTAACTTCTATGCAGAGTAAGTACATCATAAGAAACACTGGACTGGAAGAAACACAAGCTGGAATCAAGATTGCTGGGAGAAATATCAATAACCTCAGATATGTAGATGACACCACCCTTATGGCAGAAAGTGAAGAGGAGCTAAAAAGCCTCTTGATGAAAGTGAGAGAGGAGAGTGAAAAAGTTGGCTTAAAGCTCAACATTCAGAAAACAAAGATCATAGCACCTGGTCACATCACTTCATGGGAAACAGATGGGGAAAGAGTGAAAACAGTGTCAGACTTTATTTTGGGGGGACTCCAAAAATAGGTGCACGTGGTTACTGCAGCCATGAAATTAAAAGACGCTTACTCCTTGGAAGAAAAGTTATGACCAACCTAGATAGTATATTCAAAACCAGAGACATTACTTTGCCGACTATGTCCTTCTAGTCAAGGCTATGGTTTTTCCTGTGGTCATGTATAGATGTGAGAGTTGGACTGTGAAGAAGGCTGAGTGCCAAAGAACTGATGCTTTTGAACTGTGGTGTTGGAGAAGACTCTTGAGAGTCCCTTGGACTGCAAGGAGATCCAACCAGTCCATTCTGAAGGAGATCAACTCTGGGATTTCTTTCGAAGAAATGATGCTAAAGTTGAAACTCCAGTACTTTGGCCACCTCATGCGAAGAGTTGACTCATTGGAAAAGACTTTGATGCTGAGAGGGTTTGGGGGCAGGAGAAGAAGGGGACAGACAGAGGATCAGATGGCTAGATGGTATCACTGACTCGATGAACATGAATCTGAATGAACTCCGGGAGTTGGTGATGGACAGGGAGGCCCTGCGTGCAGTGATTCATGGGCTCGCAAAGAGTCAGACACGACTGAGCAACCGAACTGAACTGAACAACAAGAGCCTGTACCATCTGCCTCTGGAGACATTGAACCCTATGGTGCTGCAACTGACTTCAATCCTCTCGACGGAGTTCAGGGTGGATTGAGGCACTTTACTCCAGGGAATCTGGTGGAACAGGTCTTTAGAGAGTCACAAATTTTCAGGAACTGTTTTCATGGTCCCAATCCTTGCATCTCTTCATATCTAGAAAAAAACTAAACCACTAAATGATGACTTCAGTTCCTCACGAATGGCAGGAAACCTTTTGTAAAGTAAGTGCTTGATTGCACTGAACTCCCCTTCACCAAAGTCACATACTGACCTTCCCCCACTGTCTCTTTGAAGCAGTTTCTCAGAGTTCTCTGAGATGCTGGCTCCTGGGCTGCTGTCCTCATTTTGCCCCAAATAAAACTTAATTCACATCCCTCAAATTGTGCATCTGTTTTAGCTGACAGTGTTCATTTTTCAAAACAAAGAGTAACTAAGAAGATACGGTATTTCCTCATTAACTGTGATAGGCATTTCTATCACTTTTTCTTTCTAAGACCTTTGTTCAAGACATACACACACTAAAAATGAATTTCGTAGCATGGAAATCTCACAGAAGCACCTGAACCAGTGAACATCAGAGGTCAGAGGGTAAGAGTGCATGGAAAAACGCATTGCCACTGCCTGGCATTTTGGCAATATTAGGAAAATCATGATTTCAATCTCTCATGAAAAATGTCAGTTTTCTGCAAATTCCACCTTTATATACCTCCCATGATCTGTAGCTTAATAGTCCATTTAATTAGTATATTTTTCTTATCTGTACAGAGGATTGTCTCTGCTACTTCTGAAACATTCTGGAATGCTGAGTTCATTCTATTAACAAGGGCATTTTCTTACTCCTGTTCTAGAGAGCTGAATTGCATCCACATGTAAATTCATCGCGGCATTTCCCCGACTTCCCTAAGATCCTAACACTGAACCACATCCCAATAGGAATCTCAAATACCAGTGCCTCCCTCTATTGATCTCTCACAAAGGGAATGTATTCAACATTGAAAGTCACTATTTCATGTTGAGAATTCATCATGCTCTATAGAAAGCCAGGATACAGACAATGGAGAAAAAGCTCTGGAATATGAGGGAGACGAAACCTGAAGAGCTGGTTGTCACTATTTTTGAAAAAAGGAAAAAATAAAGAAGGTGATAACAAGCACTCCAGGCAGAAAACTTAGAAGCAGAGAACTAAAGGTCTGCAGATTCTCAGTCCAGGCATTTCAGGAGGAAAAGCAGACACAGCCCCACACCCGGGACAGGACATTACCTGAGCAGCTGCCATTTCCTCCTGTTCTTCCTCCTGCTCTGCGTCTTCTGTGGGGATATGACGTCACAAACTCACATCTGCATGTTGAGAAAATACCACAAAGACATCCATACAGCCCTTTAACCTGCAACTGCTGCAGTGAAAAGGAAGAAAACGTTTTCTTGTTTCTCTCACCCTTTTCTGAGCTCTTTGCTGCCTTTCTGTGTTCCGGATCTGTAGTGGGTCATCAAGACTAACCTGATATGCTAATCACAGCCTGCGCTCCACTCTATTTGCAGGTCTTCCGGGCTAGTTCCTGTCCTTCCCTTTTGCATCACAGAGAGCAGGCCCAGAACAATTCACCAGAGACAATGGACCCTACTTCTGGGCTACCTGACCCAGCCTACCAGGGTTTTGAAAAATGCAAGAGGAAGACTTGCATTCAGGAGCCCTGAGGGAAACGTCACATTTAGCAAATCTGAGACCTCAGGAAGGTCGTTTTCTTGTTTCTCTCACCCTTTTCTGAGCTCTTTGCTGCCTTTCTGTGTTCCGGATCTGTAGTGGGTCATCAAGACTAACCTGATATGCTAATCACAGCCTGCGCTCCACTCTATTTGCAGGTCTTCCGGGCTAGTTCCTGTCCTTCCCTTTTGCATCACAGAGAGCAGGCCCAGAACAATTCACCAGAGACAATGGACCCTACTTCTGGGCTACCTGACCCAGCCTACCAGGGTTTTGAAAAATGCAAGAGGAAGACTTGCATTCAGGAGCCCTGAGGGAAACGTCACATTTAGCAAATCTGAGACCTCAGGAAGGGAGGATTTAGGGTGGGAACTTCTAGAAGCAAAAGTCAACCTGATTCCCTGGGGAGGGGCTCTTTCTAGGATCGGTGTGGGGGTCCTCTGCCTGTGCCTGCGCCCTTGGGGGAGGGGGGGGAGAGGTGAGTGTTTGTAGGGAATCACCTGGGGGTCTTGGGTTCCTGCCAGGCTTTACTTGCAGAATTCTTCCCGATCCATATTGGAGACAGTCCCTTAAATTCGGTCTTTTTCCAGTCCTGGTTGCAGGTCATGAGGCATCTGATCTTCATCCGAAGATAGAGTACTGAGATAAGTTTCAGAAACAAACTTAGGGTGTTCTTCAATAATTCAGTTAAATTTTACATTAACATCACACAACAGCCAAGAACTATCTAAGAGATGAGTCTTATTAGATGCAGACCTCCATTAACAAACTGGTGCTTAACATTTTGAAATGTCTTTTTCTCCTGAAAGTTACCCTTATTTTTATTAAATATAACCAAATTAAGGCTAGTTTGTTTGCAAAATAGGTCTGTTCTCACTGATTTTGGTCTGATGAATTTTTATAACCATAACTGATTATAAGCTTTTTATTTTGCTGAAACATTTATAGAGTCTCAGACTGAACCTTTCAAACAGGGCTGGGAAACTCACATCAAAGGCTTTTCACAGATTTTGCCTAACAAATCTAGGTGAATTTTTCCCTTTTTAAGGTCTCAAAACTTTCTTGAGATTTTTGTATCCATGAGATAACCTTCCTAACTCATTTGATAAACTTACTGGAAACCTAAGAACTTCCAATCTTTAGAGGAATCAGATAGAAAATTTAATTGTTTTGTTTATAACGTTTAATTTTACCAAAGTATTGTCATAATTAGTTTGAGAGTAAGATTTTCCCTACTCCCTGAAAACATAAGATTCAAACCCATAATTTTTCAGCTAGAAACCATAAAAGTTATAAGCATATTCGCTGGTTCATTCAGTCCTTTTATTAACTTTTGTAAAGTCATCAGGTTTTCTATTAGAATCCTTACTCAATTCAGAAACTGGTATGTATCCAAAAGTCTTTTTTTTAATAAATCTACTTGAAGAGGTGAAACTTGGTTAGTGCTATGACAATATCGACATAGTAACTAGAATTATGTCTGGTAACATTTTACCCAAACATATCAAAACTTTAGGAACTCTATACAGTTTCTAGGGAGAAGGCAATGGCTAAGATATCTAAGATATCTATATTAGTAACATTTACCATGCAATATAACCTAAGACTTATTACTCACTTGACAATACCCCTCATGTAATTCTGCATACAAAATGAACCTAATTAGTGTAATATCTCTCCTTGGGATGTTTCAGGGACCCTCTGAAGCATCCCAAAGTTAGCTAGAAATCTTATATGAATAAGATAGAATGATTTAGGAAGCTCTGTCAACAAATAATCAAAAAGGCCAAAGTAACAACAAGGGATTTCAGAGCAGATCATTTAAGAGATAAAGAAACTTAAATCTATTATCAAAGGCAGTTCAATATCTGAAGAAATGGTGTCCTCTTAACAGAGAAAAAGCTAAATTCAAGTTTTTGCATCAGCTCAGAAAGAAAGTGAAGTCATTCAGTCATGTCTGACTCTTTGCAACCCCATGGACTGTAGCCTACCAGGCTCCTCTGTCCATGGGACCCTCCAGGCAATAGTACTGGAGTGGATTACCATTTCCCTCTCCAGGGGATTTTCCCAACCCAGGGATTGAACCCTGATCTCTTGCACTGTAGACAGATGCTTTACTGTCTGAGCCACCACTCAGTACTTTACTTAAAAGGTAAACTTAATTAACTTTATTTTAAACTTAGTCCTAACCATATACAAAACTCTTTCCTCATGGTTCACTTTTCACAAACCTTATCCCTTTCTGTACCCATTACTGTGTTCTTCCATCTTAAAAAGCCACCTGTAAGGCAGGCTTACTTCATTTTCCCTTCACAAAATGAAATTCCATTCCTCATACCTTCTTTACTGAAAACATATTTCCTACCTCCTTAAGCAAATAAGAACTGACTTTTATATTAGCATTTCATAGATTGATGAGCATAAATATCAGTGATAATTTCTAAAACCTTTGTTTTCTTAGAGAGGACATTTTAGGATGGCACCGAATATCATTTGTTTTTAATCCCAAATCTCTTTAGTTTCTCTGTAAGAGGTAATTAGTGTTTAGTAGTAAATGTTTCAAAATCTTCTTTTATTTGGAAATGACTTAGCTATTCATTAGACTTCCAACACTTAGTTTAGCACAACCCTTAGAAGTTCAAGTTACCCCAATCTGGATACACCATTTTAGACAGACGTTCCTAAGGCGAAGTATTCTTAACAGAGTTTATCTAAAGGCTCATATCTCATTTACACTTTTTTTAAGGAATGTCTTCACTCAGCAAGGTAACTCCCTTGCTGACAAACTTGTAACAGGTATAGTGATATTTAACTTATATTGAGCCTAAGTACAATTTAAATATTCCGCTTAACATCAATTACTCTAAGACATGTCTATATTAGATAGGTCAACAAACAAACATTAATATCAGGTATTTAACATTGAATATTTCCCAGTTCACATGAACCTGAAATTCATTCTTTAATTTAGAATTACTTGATTTGTAAGTGCTTACCCCTTTTTTTAAAAGCCAAATAAATAGAGCTCATATATAAATTAACCTCAAAAATATTACCCAGAGACAGAGACATACCAAGACATATTTAGACAGACACAGCGCAAGATCTAGCTTCAAGTCCTTTTTCCTCAGTGTCAGGAGTTAGAGATGGTCTAGACAGGTGTTCCTGAGAGCCCTGGTCTCAAGGCACAGGGAGAGAAAATCAAGTTCTAACAAAATGGCGGCAGGTCTAAACCACATGGTGGCCAGACAAAGCAAAATGGCCATCAAAAATCACAACACAGAACACAGAGTTAAAACACACAGGGATAAACCTGGCAGTCCTCATCAAAGTGAAAGTGAAGTTGCTCAGCAGACACTTTAACCTCGGCTCTACTAGGGAAGCCCTTAAATACAAGAACATAGTCTCTCAGAAAACCTCCTATAGAGCCACAGAAATTCAGATCTAAGTGCTAACATAAGTACTAACATCTCCTGCCACCTACAGATACCCAGGCATTACAGGACTCTTCCCTAGGCCTCCAGAGAAGGGAGGACTGGAACTCGGCCCTACCAGAAATCAGAACCAGAATTCGAGTTCTCTGCCAAGAGGAGGTGATCAGTCTCCAATCCTCAGCTCAGGCTGAGGGCCCTTCCATCAGATTCTTGCATCCAAGACCGGGGGACTAGAAAAATAGGGAAGGATAGGAAGGGTTAAGGAGAGGAAAGAGAGGGGGAAGGGGAGAGAGATCAATAAAGTCTGTTGTTCCTTACCAGTTGGGGCACTCTGGCCAGTTGTCTGCATCAGGAGGAGACCAGGGAAAAAGGGTCCCAGTTGCAGCCGATGGGTCTGGTCCATTGGCAGGCAAGCTGGCCCCTGAGTACCCCTAGTGGTCAGGATGTCAGTCTCGGCGAAGAAGAGTCCCCACCAGAGTCACCATTTGTTGCAGGAAGAGGGACCCCTTCCAGGGCCCGAAACTGGGCTCTTTTCTAACACTCGGAAATGAATTGTCCAAGGAGACACATGTGCTGACGAAGCAAGAGATTTTATTGGGCAAGGGCGCCTGAGTGGAGAGCAGCAGGGTAAGGAAACCCAGGAGAACTGCTTTGCCACGTGGCTTGCAATGTACACGCGGTGTCTCCTTTAGACTTTTCCCGAACTCTTCCGGTTGGTGGAGGCTTATTAGTTCCATATTCCTTATCAGGATCTCCTGTCACAAAACACCTCATGCAAATGGTTACTATGGTGCCTGGCCAGGGTGGGCGGTTTCAATCAGTGTGCTTCCCCTAACAATTCCACCCTGCAAGATGGGGTATATAGCGGCGCTGTTGGTTCAGGCTCCTTAGGATTCTTCGGGTTCTTTCCTGCATGTGTCGCCAACACCTAAGGGATAGAAGATCTCTGTGGAGGCAAAAAAGGTTTTACCCAAGGAGGGAGGGCTTGGTCAGGGTGTCCGATCCACGGTTGGAAGCACCAGCAATGATAGAGTCTGTGCTCTAAACTTAAAATCAGAAAAATCAGAAAAATGGTCAGTCATAAGGGCCAACGGAGTGGAAGTCTCTTGCCCCATGATTACAGGATAGAACACAGGAGACAAGACAAACACAGAGAGAGCAGTGACAATGCCAGCACACACAAAGATGTGACGAACAGAGGAGAGACAAACCTCGGCCGAGGACACAGTATTAGGTCTTCCTGGGCCCTCTGAACCCTCCTGTCCTTCAAGGTTATCTTACCGAAGGGCATCCACTGCCCACCATATTCGGGATCAAGAGAGAAGCTCTCTTCCCCACAGAGCCAGCTGCCTTCCAGCACATTATGCTAGGCCTCGGCCTTACACTGGACTTGACCAGACTTAACACCAGTGTTCAGATACCTTTCCTCTAACTGAGGAAATCCTTTCTACCAAGAGGGCGTTATTCTTCTCAGTTAAAGGGATCCCAGACAAGCCCCCAAATGTTATGCCTGAAGTGCGAGTCCCAAAAACTGACAGAATAAGAGAGTCCACAGCAATGCAAAAACATAAAGAGGTTTTATTTCTGGCTCGAGCTAGGGTTCCCATCTCATCCAGCACAGTGGAGTCTTAATGAGAGCCCTGAGCCCTGGATTACAGTAGTATTTATAGGTTTAGGACAAAGACAGGGAGTTGGCAAGGGTGGATTGGCTGCAAGGTTTCTTAGCATCTACTAATTGGCTAGATTTTCACTGCACGCAGGCTTTCTTAAGGGATTTCCATCCCCATCCCAATTGGCTCAAACCAGGCTACGGGGAGCATGCTGATTGGTCAAGCTACACTGCCTGTGGGAGTTCCCAGTGCCTCAGCTTTCCTAGAGACTAAACATCAGACCTAGCCTGCCCCTTAGAGCCTGTCCTGGCTCCAGTTAGGTCCTAACAATTTTAAATACACTAGGGTGCAAACATATACAACAGTATAAGATAACTTAGAGCTCTTGGTTCTGAAACTAATTCTTGACAGACTGTATCATTTTGCTGAGCTGTATCTTAGAAATTCAACATAAGTGGAAACAGATTAGCACCAATATGATTATTGCAAATATTTTCAAAAAAAAAAATGTGAATAAGAAGAGTATGTGTGATATGAGCTTGGAGTGTACTGGACACATCACACCTGGGCTTGAGTGGTGAAAATGCCCACTCCCAAAACCCAGTGTCTATCATCAACACAGTGAGTGTGCATTTTCCAAAGCAAAGGAAAACCAAAAAGATGTGGAATTTCTCCATTAACTGTGAGGGTTTTCATACATTCCCCACTCCATTTTTCCATAACCTTGTTTAAAGACAGAGAGAAAAAAAATGAATTTCATAGCCTGATAATCTCAGAGAAATCACCAGAGCCAGTGGACATCATCTATCATGGTGTAAATGGATCACACGGAAAATGCACTATCAGAGCCTGAGCATTTAGGAAATATAACGAAACTATGACTTGAACCTAACAAAATGATATCAGTTTTATGCAAAATTCATTTTATATATGAGTCCTCTGTTTTGAATCCTAACAGTGTGTTTAACTAGTAAGCCTTAGCATCACAGAGGACAGTGTTCCTAGTTTTCTTTTTATTTCTGCGCATTTTCTGAAAAACTCTGGATCACTGAGTTGATTCGAAATATAAGGGCATTTTCTAACTCCTAAAGAGCTAAATTGTATCCACGTGTGAACTCATCATGGCATTTCCCCTACTTCCTGAAGATCCCAACGCTGAACCACATCCCAGTGGGAATCTCGGATACCAGTGCCTCTCCGTGTTGATCTCTCACAAAGGGATAAAGGCTTTGCCACATTCTGTACATTTATAAGGTCTCTCCCCAGTATGGATTTGCTAATGTTCAGTCAAAGTTGAACTCTGCTTAAAAGCCTTGCCACATGCTGTACACTTATATTTTGGCCATCTGATGCGAAAAGCTGACTCATTTGAAAAGACCCTGATGTTGGGAAAGATTGAAGGCAGGAGGAGAAGGGGATGACAGAGGATGAGATGGTTGGATGGCATCACCGACTCAGTGGACATGAGTTTGGGTAAACTCCAGGAGCTGGTGATGGACAGGGAGACCTGGGGTGCTCCGGTTCATGAGGTCACAAAGAGTTGGACATGACTGAGCGACTGAACTGAACTGATTCATGTCAATAAAATCAAGATTATTTTTAATGAGTTAAAATATATACATCTACTTGTGAATGATATTCTTCGTATATTTTTGTTATGCCCGAAGTCCGAGTCCCCAAAACTGAGAGAATAAGACGTCCATAGCAATGCAAAAGCATAAAGAGGTTTTATTTCTAGTTCGAGCTAGGGTTCCCATCTCATCCAGCACAATGGTGTCTTGATGAGAGCCCTGAGCCCTGGATTACAGTAGTATTATATGTTTAGGACAAAGACAGGGAGTTGGCAAGGGCGGATTGGTTGCAAGGGTTTCTTGGCATTTACTAACTGGCTAGATTTTCCCTCATGCGGGCTTTCTTAGGGGATTTCCATCCTCGTCCTGATTGGCTCAAACCAGGCTACGAGGAGCATGCTGATTGGTCAAGCTACACTGCCTGTGGGAGACCCAGTGCCGCAGCTTTCCTAGAGACTAAACCTCAGACCTAGCCTGCCCCTTAGAGCCTGTCCTGGCTCCAGTTAGGTCCTAACATTCC
>SJYG01001709.1:37842-49645 GCA_006410535.1 Litocranius walleri | reverse complement strand
TCGAGCCTCGGTGTGACAGTCGCAGCAGTGCACGGCAATCAGGGTCATCTGCAGGGTACAATGCCTTTGGGGTTCGTGGGGAATGGTGGCCCAACCCTTGATGCTCCTGCCGCCTTTCCTGGTGTGAGCACCTCCTCTTGGGATGCGAGGGAAGCCCCAGGAGACCTTTCCCTAAGGAGCAGGAAAAGGCCCCTTCATCTGGAGCTTACCAGGGCCAAACGGGGCTCCTCTGGATTCGCAATGGGTCCCGTGGCGTCCCTCTCGAGGTGAGAAGGGTTGGGCAGGGCCTTTCTTGGGTCACAGCAAGGGCGGGAAGGAGCCCTTTGAGGTCCAAGAGGGAAGGGGTGATTTCCCTCGTGACGCCGCAGCAGACCATTGCCTCAGCCAGCTGGCAAGGGAGAAGCTACTGGTTTTTTTCGAGTTGCAGAGGGGTTTCTCGAGTTAACACAAGGAGCCCATAGACCCGCCCCTGTGGCCTCAGGAAAGGCCAGTCTCCGTGCCAGGTGACAGGCGCCTCTGGGGATTCCTCCCCAATCGTCTCTGGGTGCTCAGTCCTCGCCTTGTGCTGAGGCCAGAGCATGAGCTTTCTTCCACCGTCCTGACATAGGTATTGGGGTAGCCTGAGTCCCCCACAGAGGAGACAGGTCTCTTCTCGCCTGGACACGTGCTCGGCTACTGGCCTTAGCAGATGCAGCAGCAGCTGTGTTAGCCTCCATGACGAGCAGAACCAGGGATCTGTGGCTTGCCCTCGAGGTCCTTCCCAGCGCTGTCACACGTGCCAGTGTGTCAGGCGTCGAGCCTCGGGGTGACAGTCGCAGCACTGCAGGGCAGTCACGGTCATCCTCAGAGGACAAGGCTTTGGGGGTCTTGGGGAATGGTGGCCCAAAACTTGCTGTTTTCCCGACATTCCTGGTGTGAGCATCTTCTTTTGCGATGCGAGGGAAGCCCCAGGAGACCTTTCCCTAAGGAGGAGGAAAAGGCCCCATCATCTGGAGCTTCCCAGGGCCAAACGGGGCTCCTCTGGAATCGCAATGGATCCGGGGGTGTCCCTCTCGAGGTGTGAAGGTTTGGGCAGGGCCTTTCTTAGGTCACAGAAAGGGGGTGAAGGAGCCCTTCGAGGTTAAAGAGGGAAGGGGTGATTTCCCTCGTGACGCCTCAGAGGGCCAGGGCCTCAGCACGCTCGCAACGAGAAGCTTCTGGTTTTTCTCGAGTTGTGGCGGCGTTTCTCGTCGTACGACGGGGAGCCCATGGACCTGACCCTGTGGCCTCAGGAGCAGCCAGTCTCCGTGTCAGGTGTCAGGCGCCTCTGGGGATTCCTCCCCAATTGTCTCTGGGTGCTTAGTCCTCGCCTTGTGCTGAGGCCGGAGCCTGAGCTTTCCTCCACCGTCCTGACTTATGTCTGGGTGTAGCGTGAGACTCCACAGAGGAGACAGGTATCGCCTCGCCTGGACACGTACACGGCTACTGGCCTTAGCAGATGCAGCAGCAGTAGTGTCAGGCTACATGTCGAGCGGACACAGTGATCTGTGGCTTGCCCTCGAGGTCCTCCCCATGGCGGTTACACGTGCCAGGGTGTCGGGCGTCAAGCCTCGGTGTGACAGTCGCAGCAGTGCAGGGCATTCAGGGTCATCTGCAGTGGACAAGTCATTTTGGGTTTTTGGGGAATGGTGGCCAAAACCTTGATGCTCCTCCCGACTTTCCTGGTGTGAGCACCTCCTTTTGGGATGCGAGGGAAGCACCAGGAGACCTTTCCCTAAGGAGAAGAAAAGGCCCCATCATCTGGAGCTTCCCAGGGCCAACCGGGGCTCCTCTGGAGTCGCAATGGGTCCCGTGGCGTCCCTCTCGAGGTGAGAAGGTTTGGGCAGGGGCTTTCTAGGGTCACAGTAAGGGGGAGAAGGTGCCCTTCGAGGTCCAAGAGGGAAGGGGTGATTTCCGTCGTGACGCCGCAGCGGACCAGGGCCTCAGCCCACTGGCAAGGGAGAAGCTTCTGTTTTTTTTCGAGTTGCGGCACGGTTTCTCGAGTTACGATGGGGAGCCCATGGACCCGCCCCTGTGGCCTCAGGAGAGGCCAGTCTCCGAGCCAGGTTCCAGGCGCCTCTGAGGATTCCTCCCCAATCGTCTCTGGGTGCTCAGTCCTCGCCTTGTGCTGAGGCCGGAGCCTGAGCTTTCCTCCACCGTCCTGACTTAGGTCTTAGGGTGGCCTGATACCCACAGAGAGGAGACAGCTCTCGTCTCACCTGGACACGTGAACGGCTACTGGCCTGAGCAGCTGCAGCAGCAGCACTGTCAGGCTCCATGTCGAGCGGACACAGGGATCTGTGGCTTGCCCTGGAGGTCCTCCCCAGGGCTGTCACATGTGCCAGTGTGTCAGGCGTCGAGTCTCGGGGTGACTGTCGCAGCAGTGCAGGGCAGTCAGGGTCATCTGCAGGGGACAAGGCTTTGGGGGTCTTGGGGAATGGTGGCCCAAAACTTGATGTTTTCCCGACATTCCTGGTGTGAGCATCTCCTTTAGCAATGCGAGGGAAGACCCAGGAGACCTTTCCCTAAGGAGCAGGAAATGGCCCCATCATCTGGAGCTTTCCAGGGCCAAACGGGGCTCCTCTGGATTCGCAATGGGTCCTGTGGCGTCCCTCTCGAGGTGAGAAGGGTTGGGCAGGGCCTTTCTTGGGTCACAGCAAGGGCGGGAAGGAGCCCTTTGAGGTCCAAGAGGGAAGGGGTGATTTCCCTCGTGACGCCGCAGCAGACCATTGCCTCAGCCAGCTGGCAAATGAGAAGCTACTGGTTTTTTCCGAGTTGTGGAGGGGTTTCTCGAGTTAACACAAGGAGCCCATAGACCCGCCCCTGTGGCCTCAGGAAAGGCCAGTCTCCGTGCCAGGTGACAGGCGCCTCTGGGGATTCCTCCCCAATCGTCTCTGGGTGCTCAGTCCTCGCCTTGTGCTGAGGCTGGAGCCTGAGCTTTCCTCCACCGTCCTGACTTAGGTCGTGGGCTAGCCTACCCTCAGGTAGCCTGTCCTGAGGCAACATGAGAGGTACCCTGAAGTCCCAGTCACAACTGGAGTGGAATCCTTAGCTTCCAACCCCAACTCGAGAAAAACTGAGTTTCCCCTCTCAACGTGAGATAAATCCTGATTACCCTGCAGTGACTTGTGTGGAAAGCCGAGTTCCCTATCCCAACTTGACATTACCACCAAGAAACTGATGCAACTGCAGAGGATTCCCAAGCGGAGACTACCCAATGCAAGTGCAGAAGAGAGGAAGTCTCATACTGCAACTAAGCAGGAGGCCTGCTCTGCCGAAGTAGCCAGTAGATTCCTGCACTTCACAACTAGAAAAAGATCCCCTTTTCATTATAACCACAGAGGAGTCAACCACTTATCAGTTTGAGAAGAGCACTGTACTACATCTAGACAGTATCCCAACTAGCACAGCTAAAGAGGAGTTTCCCTGCCACAACAAGAGAGGTGACCATAAATGACAGCTAGAGACGAGTCGATCCACAGCAAATAAAGAGCAGTGGACTACATTCTAAATGAGAGTGGACTACAAGCTGTATCTAGAAAGTAGCCTCCCACACATTGTACTTAGGAAGATCGCTGCTAGAGAGGATCTGCCCCACTCTTGTTCAATAGGAGTCTCCACCACAACTATAAAGGAACCCCGAGTCATATACTGCAACGCAAGAGGCACCTCGAGTTTCCCCCTGCAATTTTACGGGATCTCTATGCTGGCAGAAGAAAAGAGACCACTGCACCAAATGATGGAGTGGCTCTGGGGCCAAAACTGAAGTGTCTTCCCCAGGCGCAACTTGAGAGGTGTCTCTCAAGATATCACACCTAGAAAGAAGACCTTCTGCCTTTAGTGGAAACGAGCTCCCTAAAGGAAGTCAAGTGCAGGCCCTCACAACTAGAGAGTAGTGATCCTGTGAATAGAAGTGAGGAACCCATAGCACCAAAAGCACAGAGGACCTCCCCCATGGAGACAAGCACACCCCAACCGGAAAGGACACAGCCTCGCCCCTTGAGAGGAACCCTCCTCCACAACTTGAGAGGAGCCCGCTGGAATTCACACACAGAGAGGAGCCCCTCTTCTGCTGTTACAGTCAAATCTCACACCACAAGGAGAGAGGAGCTTGCACACCATCCTAGAGAGAATCGAAATGCTGGCAACTACAGAGCAGACCCTGATCACAATGATAATCACTTGTAAAAATAGTGAGCCACCACACGTTACTGCAAAAAGGTAGGAGCAACTTTGAATATCCTTGCTAGAGACGAGTTGCCCCAGGAAAACTCGACAGGACACCCCACCGCAAGTCACCAGCAACCCTGAGTACTAACCAAACTCAAGGAGAACCCCAGCTTCCCAACCATGACTCCAGTGCAATTCTGCATCCCATGCTGCAAATCCAGAAAAGCAGATTTCTCACTGCACTTCGAGAGGAGGTCTCAGGCACTGTGGCAACTCTCCAGCAAACCCTGAATTTCTAGAGACCACTAGAGAAGAAGCCCGAATTTCTGCTGCCAGTGAGAGGAGGCCTGACTCCCCTGCTGCAATCCGAGAGGTATCCCCAGATCCCCATCTAAACTCAAAAGGAACCCCGTGTTTCCTGCCACAAATCGAAAGGACACCGAGTTCCCCCTTAACTGAGATAAAGACTGATTCCCCTGAAGTGACAAAAATGGAATCCCAAGTTTCCCCTCAAAACATGAAGGGAGGTCTGAATCCCTTGTTGCAACTCAATAAAAATCCCGCCTTCCCTGCCTCAACTCAACCGGATGCCTGACACCTCTTTCATAACTCGAGAGGAAAGCAGAATTCTATGCCTCAAAAAGAGATGAGCCCTTACTACCTTGTTGAAACTCGATAGGAACCCCGAGATCCATGTCACAACTGGAGACGAACCCCAAGTTTTCTGCCTTAACTTGTGATGAGACCCTATTCCCCTGCAGTGACTCGACAGGAATCCCTAGTTTCCCCTCACAACTCAAGACGAAGCCTGATTCCCCTGAGGCAACATGACAGATTCCCTGAGGTCCCCATCACAACTCGAGAGAAACACCAAGCTTCCCGCAGCAACTCAAGAAAAACCATGAGATTCCCCCTTCAAAGGGAGATGATGCCTGATTCCTTTACAGTGGCTCAAGAACAATCTGAGTTCCCCCTCACATCTGGAAAGGAGGCCTGACTCCCTTGAGGCAACATGAGAGGTTCCCTGAGGTACCTGTCACAAATCGAGTGGAACTCCCTTTTCCCACCTCAACTTGAGATGAGGTGAGGCTGGATTCCTCTGCAATGACTTAAAAGAAATCTCGAGTTTCACCTTACAACTTGAAAGGTTGCCTGACTCCCCTGAGGACACATGAGAGGTTCCCTGGGGTCCCTGTCACAACTCGAGAGGACCCCGATTTTCTGCTACAACATGAGAAAAACCACCAAATTCATCCCTGAATGGAAGATAAGGTCTGTTTACCCTACAGCGACTTGAGAGCAATCCTGAGTTCCCTCCTGCAACCAGAACGGAGGCTTGACTCCCTTTTAGCAACTCGAGAGTTTCCCTGAGATACCTGTTGCAACTCTAGAGGAACCTCAAGTTTCCTGCCTCAACTCGAGATGAACCCCATGTTGCCCACCTCATCTTGAGATGAGGGCTGATGCCCCTGCTTCTAGTTGAAAGGAATCCCAACTTCCCTTAGAACCTCAAGAGCAGAACTTTATCACCTATTGCAACCCCATATGACCCCCAAAATCCACATCACAACTTGAGAGAAACCCTGAGTTTCTAGCCACAACTCTAGAAGAACCCAAGGTTCCCTGCCTCAATTTGAAATGTGGCCCGATTCCCCTGCAGTGACTGGAGAGGAACCCCGAGTTCCTCAAGTTCCTCTCAAGTTGCAACAGGTATCTCAGGGAACCTCTCGAGTTGCTAAAAGAGAGTCAACTCAACATGAGCCCCAAGACCCTCATGCAACTGCAGAGGATGTTCAAGAGATTACCTCACCACAATTGGAGAAGAGCCTTCTATCACAAACAGAGAGAAAGTGTCATACCACACCTAAGCAGGAGGCCCACCCTGTCACTAAAAGCCAGTAGCTTCCTGCACTTCACAACTAGAAAAATATCCCCTCTTCATCACCACCATAGAGGAGTCACCCACATCCCAATCTGATAAGAGCACTCTACCGCATCTAGAGAGGAGCCCAACTACCACAATTAAAGAGAAGTTCCCCTGCCACAATTAGAGAGGTGGCTGCAAATGAAACTAGAGATAAGTAGATTCATAATAAATAATGGTGCATACCCACTGCAATTAGAGTGGAGCCCATGTCACATCTAGAGAGTAGCCTCCCACACATTACACTTAGATGGGGACCAGCTTGCACATGGCTAATACAGAGGATCTGCCCCAGATTCATGAATCTAATGCAAGAGGTGTCTCCAGCACAACTCTTAAGGAACCTCGAGGCATATACTGCAACTCAAGAGGCACCCTGAGATCCCTGTTGCAATCTCAGAATCCCTAGGCTAGCACAAGGGAACTGGGACCAAATGACAGAGGTGTTCTCCTGCCAAAACTGAAGTGTATTCCCCAGGCACAACTAGAGAGTTGTCCCCATGGATAATACACCTAGACAGAAGACCTTCTGCCTCCAATGAAGACGATCTTCCTGAAGGAAGTCAAGTGGAGGCCCTGGCAACTAGAAAGCAGGAATCCCACGAATAGAAGTGAGGAACGCATAACACCAAAAGCAGAGAGGACCTCCCAAGTGGAGACAATAACACCCCAACCTAAGAGAATGCAGCCTCAACCCTCGAGAGGAACCCTCTTCCACAACTTGAGAGGCGCCTGCTGGACATCACACACAGAGCAGAGCCCCTCTTCTGCTAAGACAGACGGACCTCACACCACAAGGAGACAGGAGCTGGCACACCACCACTAGAGAGAATCGAAGCCCCCAGAAATAAAGAGTTGACCAAGACCACAATGATAGAGTAGTCCCTTTTCAAAACTAATGAGCAACTACCCGTCATTGCAACAAGACAGGAGCCACCCTGCACATCCTTGCTACAATGAGTAGCCCTAGAGAACTTGACAAGATACCCCATCGTAAGTCACCGGGAACACTGAGTACCGACTAACCTCGAGTGTAACCCTGACTTCCTTAACAGGACTCCAGTGGCATCCTGCATTCAATGCTGCAAATCCATAGGAACGTTGATTTCTTGCTGCACTTAGAAAGAAGCTCTCAGACGGTGTGGCAACTCTCCAGCCAACCCCAAGTTTCCAGCAACCACTAGAGAAGAACCCCACATTTCTGCTGCAACTTGAAGAAGGCCGACTCCTCTGCTACACCTCGAGAGGAAACATGACTTTTCCACCTCAACTTGAGAAGAGTCTTGACTCCCTGGTTGCTATTTTAGAGGCAAAGGATGGCGGGGGGCTGCCTGCCTCCCCCGGGGGGGCCCGAGGTCTCCCCGTGAAGCAAAGGATGGTGGGGGGCTGCCTGCCGCCACCGGGGGAGCCCGAGGTCTCCCAAAAGGAAACCCCTGCAGTCAATAAAGATTAACCAATTAGTAAATACCAGGAACACCCCTGCAGCCAATCCGCCCTTGCCGACTCTCTGTTTTTTCTAAACCGATAAATACTGCTGTAATTTTGGGCTCAGTGCTCTTGCTCCACTCCACTACGTTGGATGTGTTGGTGCCCTATTTTGAGCTAGAAATAAAACCCCTTCATGCTTTTGCATTTCCGTGGACATCTTATTCTCTCCGTTTTGTGGACTCGGACTCTGGGCATAACAATAGTAGTCTCTTATGATTCTTTGTATTTCTGTGTTTTCTGTTGTGATCTCTGCATTTTCTTTTTTAATTTTACTGATTTGATTTTTCTCCCTTTGTTTCTTCATGAGTCTGGCTAATTTTTTGTCAATGTTATTTTTCCTTTCAGAGAATCAGCTGTTGGCTTTGTAGATTTTTGCTATGGTCTCTTTTGTTTCTTTTGCGTTTATTTTCCCCTAATTTTTAAGATTTCTTTCCTCTACTAACCCTGGGGTTCTCCATTTCTTCCTTTTCTAGTTGCTTTAGGTTTAGAGTTAGGTTATTTATTTGACTTTTTTCTTGTTTCTCGAGGTATGCCTGTATTGCTATGAACTTTCCCCTTAGCACTGCTCTTATGGTATCCCCCAGGTTTTGGGTTGTTTTGTTTTCATTTTCATTCGTTTCTATGCATATTTTGATTTCTTTTTTGATTTCTTCTGTGATTTGTTGGTTATTCAGCAGCGTTTCTTTCAGCCTCCTTATGTTGGAATATTTAATAGCTTTTCTCCTGTAATTGAGATCTATCTTACTGCATTATGGTCAGAAAAGATGCTTGGAATGATCTGAGTTTTTTGAATTTACCAAGGCTAGATTTATGTAACAGGATGTAATCTATCCTGAAGGAGGTTCAATGAGCACTTGAGAAAATAGGTGAAATTAGCTGTTTTGGGGTGAAATGTCCTATAGATATCAATTAGGTTTAACTGGTCTATTGTATCATTTAAAGTTTGTGTTTCTTTGTTAATTTTATGTTTAGTTGATGTATCCATAGGTTTGAGTGTGGTATTAAAGTCTGTCACTATTATTGTGTTATTGTTAATTTTCCCTTTCATACTTCGTAGCATTTGTCTTTCATATTGTGATGCTCCTATGTTGAATGCATATGTATTTGTAATTGTTATATATTCTTCTTGGATTGATCCTTTGATCATTATGTAGTGTCCTTCTTTGTCTCTTTTCACAGCCTTTGTTTTAAAGACTATTTTACCTGATATGAGTATTGCTACTCCTGCTTTATTTTGGTCTCTATTTGTGGGGAATATCTTTTTCCAGTCCTTCACTTTCAGTCTGTATGTGTGTGTCCCTTGTTTTGAGGTGGGTCTCTTGTAGGCAGCATATATAGTGGTCTTGTTTTGTGTCCATTCAATCAGTCTTTGTCTTTTGGTTGGGGCATTCAACTCATTTACGCTTAAGGTAATTATGATAAGTATGATCCAGTTGCCATTTACTTTACTGTTTTGGGTTCTGATTTATATACCGTTTTTATGTTTCCCATCTAGAGAATCTCCTTTGGCATTTGTTGGAGAGCTGGTGTGGTGGTACTGAATTCTCTCAGCTTTTGCTTGTCTGGAAAGCTTTTGATTTCTCCTTCATATTTGAATGAGTTCCTTGCTGGGTACAGTAATCTGGGCTGTATGTTATTTTCTTTCATGACTTTATGTCTTGCCATTCCCTCCTGGCCTGAAGAGTATCTATTGAAAGATCAGCAGTTATCCTTATGGGAATCCCCTTGTGTGTTATTTGTTGTTTTTCCCTTGCTACTTTTAATATTGATTTGTTCTTTGTGTTTTATCTTTATTAATTTGATTACTATATGTCTTGGGGTGTTTTGCCTTGGGTTTATCCTGTTTGGAACTCTCTGGGATTCTTGTACTTGAGTGATTATTTCCTATCCCATTTTAGGGAAGTTTTTAACTATTATCTCCTCAATTATTTTCTCATGGTCTTTCTTTTTGTCTTCTTCTTCTGGGACTCCTATAATTCAAATGTTAAAATGTTTCATATTGTCCTGGAGGTCTCTGAGATTGTCCTCAATTATTTTAATTTATTTTTCTTTTTTCCTCTCTGATTCATTTATTTCTATCATCCTATCTTCTACTTCACTAATCCTATCTTCTCCCTCCCTTATTCTACTATTTATTGCCTCCAGAGTGTTTTTGATCTTATTTATTGCATTATCCATTATATATTGACTCTCTATTATTTCTTCTAGGTCCCTGTTAAACCTTTCTTGCATCTTGTTAGTCCTTGTCTCCAGACTATTTATCTGTGATTCCATTTTTATTTCAAGATTTTGGATCATTTTCACTATCATTATTCAGAATTCTTTATCAGGTAGATTCCCTATCTCTTCCTCTTTGGTTTGGTGGGCATTTTTCCTGTTCCTTTCTCTGCTGGGTATTCCTCTGTCTCTTGATCTTGTTTATATTGCTGCATTTGGGGTGGCATTTCTGTATTCTGGAAGTTTATGGAATTCTCTTCATTGTGGAGTTTCCTCACTGTGGGTGGGGTTGTATCAGTGGCTTGTCAAGGATTTATGGTTAGGGAAGCCTGTGTCATTGTTTTGGTTGGTGGAGCTGGATTTCTTCTCTGTGGAGTGCAATGAAGTGTGCAGTAATGAGTCATGAGATGTCAATGGTTTTGGAGTAATTTTGGGCAGCCTGTATACTGAAGCTCAGGGCTGTGTTCCTGTGTTGCTGGAAAATTTGTGTGATAAGTCTTGCTCTGGAACTTGTTGGCCCTTGCATGGTGCTTGGTTTCAGTGTAGGTGTGGAGATATTTGATGAGCTCCTATCAAGTAATATTCCCTGGATTCAAGAGTTCTCAGGATTTGGACTTAAGCCTCCTGCTTCTGGTTTACAGTCTTATTTTTACAGTAGTCTCAAGACTTCTTCTATATAGCACCATTTATATAACATCTAGGTTAAAGATGAAATGTTTCTCCACAGTGAGGGAAACCCAGAGAGTTTCACCGAGTTACATGAAGAAGAGAAGAGGGAGGAGGGTGTTAGGGGTGACCTGATGAGATGAAGTGGAATCAAAAGAAGAGAGAGCAAGCTAGCCAGTAATCACTTCCTTATTTGTGATCCACAGTCTGGAATGCTCAGAGATGTTCATGTAGTTATACAGAGAAGAGAAGAGGGAGGAAGGAAGCGGGTGGCCAGGAGGATAAGAGGGGGGAAATGAAATGTAGAGAGACAGATTTAGCCAGGAATCAGTTCCTTAAGTGTTCTCCACCGTCTGAAACACCCAGAGATTCACAGAGTTAGGTATAGAAGAGAAGGGGAAGGGAGGAGAGAGAGGTGACCTGGCGGAAAAAAGGAGAGTCCAAAGAGAAGAGTCAAGCCAGTAATCTCGCTCTCAAGTAATAATGGGTACTGAAGATTGGGGAAGAAGAAGAAGTCACGATAAGTGACATATATCACGATATAAAACACTTGTCACGATAAGTGACTTTTGTTGTGATATAAAACATTTGTCACGATAAGTGACTTATGTCGTGATAAGTGACATATCACGATATAAAACCTGTCACGATAAGTGAGTTATATCACGATATAAAACTTTTAACGAAAAGTGACTTATAATACGATATAAAACTTGTCACGATAAGTGACTTATATCACGATATAAAACTTGTCACGATAAGTGACTTATGTTGTGATATAAAACACTTGTCACGATAAGTGACTTATGTCGTGATATAAAACACTTGTCACGATAAGTGACTTATGTCGTGATAAGTGACTTATATCACGATATAAAACTTGTCACGATAAGTGACTTATATCACGATATAAAACACTTGTCACAAGTGACTTATGTCGTGATAAGTGACTTATGTCACGATATAAAACACTTGTCGTGATAAGTGACTTATGTCGCGATATTAAACACTTGTCACGATAAGTGACTAATGTCGTGATAAGTGACTTATGTCGCAATATAAAACACTTGTCAAGATAAGTGACTTATATCACGATATAAAACACTTGTCACGGTCTGTGACTTATGTCGTGATAAGTGACTTATGTCGCGATACAAAACACTTGTCACTATAAGTGACTTATATCACGATATAAAACACTTGTCACGATAAGTGACTTATGTAGTTATAAGTGACTTATGTCGTGATAAGTGACTTATGTCGCGATATAAAACACTTGTCACGATAAGTGACTTATATCACGATATAAAACACTTGTCA
>SJYG01001709.1:0-37065 GCA_006410535.1 Litocranius walleri | reverse complement strand
GTTGTAGGAAGCCACAACTGGGCTCCTCTCGTTTGGACGTGGTCTTCCGGGAGCCTGGCATGCTGCCTCAGGCAAGTCAGGCCTCCTTTCAGGTTCTGCAGGCCACTTCGGGATGCCTATGAGTCGCTGAAGGGATATATGCTCTCATTTCAGGGTGAGGCGAGAGTCAGGCTTGCTCTCCAGTTGTGATAGGGATCTCGGGCTTCCTACTGAATTTCAAAAGGGAAGTCAGTTCTCGGCTCGTGTTGACACATGGAACTCCACTTTCCAGTCAAATTGGAAAAAGGGGTGTCAGGCCTCCTGTTGAAATGACATGGGGAATTTTGGCTTTTTGTAGAGGTGCAACAGGGGAGTCAGACCTCCCTTCGTGTTCTTAGTGGACACTCAGGAATCCGTTTGAGTCTTTTCAGGGGAATGGGCTTTTATCTTGGATTGAGGAGGAAGTTGGTGTCCTGTTGACTTGCAGTAGGAACCCCAGAATTCCTCTGGGGTTCCAATAGGGAAGACAAACCTCCACTTGAGGTGTTAGAGGAATGTTGAGATTCCTCTGAGTTGAAGCAGGAGAATCGGTGCTAATCTCTAGATGAGGTTGGGAAAACGGGGGTCTTTTCGAGTTGTGGCATGAAACTCATGATTCCTCTCAAGTGGTGATGGGAATCTCGGGGAACCTCTTGAACTGTGTAAAGAGATTCAAGCCTCTTTTCGCGTTTCAAAAGGGAATAGTGGATTGCTCTTGAGGCGCTGCACTGGAAAAGGGCCTTATCTCGCATTTGCAGTGGTGGTAGTGTTAGGGGATCTTGTTTTTCTCAACTTCCAGTGTGGAGATTGGGGTTCCTCTAGATTATGCAAGTGAACCTAGGGAACCTCGCGTGTTTCCTCAAGGAAGTCTAGTTTCCTTTCGAGTTGCAAGGCGGTGTGTGGCATTGCTCTCCAGTCACTGCAGGGGCAATTGGCTGCAATTTTATAGTGTTTCTCAAGTTGCAGCCTAAAGCTTTGGTTTCCTCTCGAGTTGTGATGAAGAACTCAGGGAATCTTTAATGTTGCCTCAGGGTAGTCTAGTCTCCTTTTGAGTTGCAATGTCGTGTGCGGAATTGCTCTAGAATGACTGCAGGAGAAAAGGCCTCATCTCACGTTGGGTTAGAATCTCATGGTGTTTCTCAAGTTGTGACCTGAATGTTCACGCTCCTCTCGAGTTGTTACAGGGACTTCAGAGTAGCTCTCAAGTTTCCTCAGATTAGTCATGACTTTTTTCGAGGTACGAGGGTTAGACAGGATTGCTCTCAAGTCACTGAGAAGGGGAAATGGGCCTTATCCTCATTGAGGGGAAATCTCTAGTGCGCCACATCAGACAAGGGCATCACCCCGCCTGCAGAAGAAAAGCTTCTGGTTTTTCTCGAGTTGCAGCGGGGACCCCAGGGGCTCGCCCCTGTGGCCTCAGGAAAGGCCAGTCTCCGTGCGAGTTGCGAGGCGCTCTGGGGATTCCTCCTCTGTCATCTCTGGGTCTTCAGTCCTCATCTGGTGCTGAGGCCGAAGCCTTAGGTTTCCTCACACGTGCTGACATAGTTCTTGAGGTTCCCCTAAAGCCCCCACAGGGGAGTCAGGCTTCATCTCGTCTGGAGACGTGCACTGCCACTTTCCTCTCCAGCTGCAGCAGCAGTGGGGAGGACGACGATCAAACACAGGAATCTGTGGTTTGCCCTCGAGGTCCCCCAGGGCTGTCACACGTGCCAATGTGTCGGGAGTCAAGACTCAGGGTGACAGTCGAGGCAGTGCAGGGCAGTCAGGTTCACGTGGAGAGGACGAGGCATTTGAGGGTCTTGAGAAATGGTGGCCCGACCCCTGAGGCTCCTCTCGACTCTCCTAGAGGGAGCGCCTTCTCATGGGATGCAAGGGGAGTGCGGGAAACCCTTTCCCGATGGAACAGGGAAACAGCCCTTCATTTGGAGCTGAGCAGGGGAAAACGGGGCTCCTGTTGAGTCGCGTGGGACCCTCAGGGTTCCTCTCAAGTGGGAACAGGTGGGGTGGGGAACTTCTTTCGTCACAGTAAGGGTGTGAAGAAGCCTTTCAAGGTCAAGAGGGAAGGAGTGATTTCCCCAGTGATGCCACAGCAGACAAGGGCCTCACCCCTCCTGCATGGCAGAAGTTTCTGGTTTTTCTCAAGTTGTGGCGGGGTCCTCTCGAGGTACGAGGGGACCCCAGGGACCCGCCCCTGTGGTACCCCTGAGGCTCCTCTCGACTCTCCTAGAGGGAGTGCCTTCTCATGGGATGCAAGGGGAGTGAGGGAAACCCTTTCCCGATGGAGCAGGAAAACGGCCCTTCATTTGGAGCTGAGCAGGGGAAAATGGGGCTCCTGTAGAGTCACGTGAGACCCTCGGGGGTCCTCTCAAGTGGGAACAGGTTGGGTGGGGAACTTCTTTCGTCACAGTTAGGGTGTGAAGGAGCCATTCAAGGTCAAGAGGAAAGGAGTGATTTCCCCAGTGATGCCACAGCAGAAAAGGGCCTCACCCTGCCTTCATGGCAGCAGTTTCTGGTTTTTCTCAAGTTGTGGCAGGGTCCTCTTGAGGTACGAGGGGACCCCAGGGACCCGCCCCTGTGGAATCAGGAGAGGCCAGTCTCCGTACGAGTTGCGAGTCACCTCTGGGATTCCTACCCAGTCGTCGCCAGGTCCTCAGTCTTCGTCTGGTGCTCAGGCCAGAGCCTGAGCTTTCCTCGCCCACGTTGACATAAGACTTAGGGTTTTCCTGGAGCGCCCACAGGGGAGTCAGGCCTCGTCTCGCCTGGAGATGTGCACAGCCACTATCCTCCCGAGCTGCAGTAGCAGTGTCCGGCTCCCCGTCAAGTGGACACAGTTATCTGTGGCTTGCACTCGAGGTACCCCAGGGATGTCACACATGCCAGTGTGTCAGGAGTCGAGCCTCGGGGTGACCGTCGAGGCAGAGCAGGACAGTCAGGTTCATCTGGAGTGGACGAGGCATTTGGGGGTCTTGGGGAATGGTGGCTCAAACCCTGAGGCTCCTCCTGACCCTCCTGGTGCAATAGCCTCCTCTTGAAATGCGAGGGGAGCGTTGGGAACCCTTTCCCGATGAGGCAGCGACAGGACCCCTCATCTGGAGCTGTGAAGGGGAAAACAGGGCTCCTCTTGAGTAGTGGCTGGACCCTCGGGGTCCCTCTCAAGTCGGGACCGGTGCGGCAAAAAACTTCTTCGGTCACACAAATGGTGTGAAGGAGCCTTTCGAGGTCCAAGAGGTAACAGGTGATTTACCCTGAGACACAAGAGGGGATAAGGGGCTCAGCCCGCCTGCAGGGGAGAAGCTTCTAGATTTTCTCGAGTTGTGGCAGGGTCATGAATTAGGACGGGGACCTCAGGGAACCGCCCCTGTGGCCTCAGGAGAGGCCAGTCTCCATGCAAGTTGCGACGTGCCTCTGCGGATACTGCCCAAGTTGTCGCCGGAAACTCAGTCCTCGTCTGGTGCTGAGGCCGGAGCCTGAGCTTGCCTCGTTCATGCTGACATAGGTCTTGGTGTTTCCCTGGAGCCCCCACAGGGGAGTCAGGCCTCGTCTCGCCTGAAGACATGCACAGCTGCTTGCCTCCCCAGCTGCAGCAGCAGTGTCCGGCTCCCCATTGAGCAGACACAGGGATCTGTGGCTTTTCCTCGAGATACCCTAGGGCTGTCACACGTGCCAGTTTGTCGGGAGTCCTGCCTCGGTGATACAGTCGAGGCAGTGTAGGGCAGTTAGGTTCATTTGGAGTGGATGAGGCATTTAGAGATCTTGGGGAATAGTTTCATGAACCCTAAGGCTCATACAGACTCTCCTGTTGCGAGCGCCTCCTACTGGGATGTGAGGGGAACTCCGGGAAACCTTTCCTGTTGGAGCAGGGAAAGGCCCTACATCTGGAGCTGAGTAGGAGAAAACGGGGCTCCTCTTGAGCTGTGGGGGAATCCGTGCGGTTCTTCTCGAGTGGGGACGGGTGGGTCTGGAAACTTCTTGAGTCACAGCAAGGGTGAGAAGGAGCCTTTTGATGTCCAATAGGAAAGGGGTGATATCCTCAAGATGCCGCAGCAGACAAGGGCCTCACCCCGCCTGCAGGGGAGAAGCTTCTGATTTTTCTCGAGTTGAGGTGGGGTCCTCTCAAGTTATGATGGAGACCTTAGAGACTCGTATCTGTGGCCTCAGGAGAGGCCAGTCTCCATGTGAGTTGCGACGCACTTCTGGCGATTCCTCCCCAGTCGTCACCGGGTCCTCAGTCCTCGTCTGATGCTGAGGCCGGAACCTGAGCTTTCCTCACCCATGCTGATTTAGGACTTGTTGTTCACCTGCAGCCCCCACAGGGGAGTCAGCTATCGTCTCGTCTTAAGTGTATGGCCGCTTGTCTTCCAAGCTGCAGCAGCAGTGTCTGGCTCCCCATTGAGCAGACACAGGGATCAGTGGATTTCCCTCGAGATACCCCAGGGCTGTCACACGTGCCAGTTTGTCGGGAGTCCTGCCTCGGGGTGACAGTCGAGGCAGTGTAGGGCAGTTAGGTTCATTTGGAGTGGATGAGGCATTTAGAGATCTTGGGGAATAGTGGCCTAACCCCTAAGGCTCATACAGACTCTCCTGTTGCGAGTGCCTCCTACTGCGATGTGAGGGGAGCACCAGAAAACCTTTCCTGTCGGAGCAGGGAAAGGCACTACATCTGGAGGTGAGCAGGGAAAAACGAGGCTCCACTTGAGTCATGGCGGAACCCTCGGGGTTCCTCTCGGGTGGGGCCGTGTGTGGCGAGGAACTTCTTGGGTCACAGCAAGGATGTGAAGGAGACTTTCGAGGTCCAATAGGGAAGGGGTGATTTTTCCCGAGACGACGCAGCGGACAAGGGTCTCACCACACCCGCAGGGGAGAAGATTCTGGTTTTTCTCGAGTTTCCTCCCGACTTACGACCGGGACATCAGGAACCCACCCCTATGTCCTCAGGGGAGGCCAGTGTTCGTGCCAGTTGCCAGACGCTTCTGGGGATTCCTCCCCAGTCGTCGCAGGGTCCTCAGTCTTCTTCTGGTGCTGAGGCCGAAGCCTGAGCTTTCCTCGCCCATGCTGATATAAGTCTTGGGGTTCCCATGGAGCCCCCACAGGAGAGTCTGGCCTCGTTTCACCTGGAGACGTGCACTGTCCCTTGCCTCCACAGCTTCATCAGCAGTGTCAGGCTTCCGGTCGAGCAGATACAGGGATCTCTGGCTTGCCCTCGAGGTACCCCAGATCTGTCACACGTGCCAGTGTGTTGGGCATTGAGCCTCGGGCTGACAGTCTAGGCAGTGTAGGGCAGTCAGGTTCATCTGGAATGAACGAGGCATTTGGGGGTCTTCGGAATGGTGGCCCTCCCCCTGATGCTCCTCCCGAGTTTCCTGGGGCGAGTGCCTCTTCCTGGGATGCCAGAGGAGCGCCAGGAGACCATTCCAGACGTAGCAGGGAAAAGGACCCTCATCTTGAGCTGAGCATGGGCAAACGGGGCTTCTCTTGAGTCGCAGTGGGACCCTCGGGTTTAATCTCCTGTGGGGATGGGTGGGGCGGGGTACTTCTTTGGTCACACCCAGGGTGTCAAGGACCCTTTCGAGGTCCAAGAGGGAATGGGTGATTTTCCCTGAGATGCCGCATCGGACAAGGGCCTCACGCCGCCTGCAGGAAAAAAGCTTCTGGTTTTTCTCGAGTTTCGGCCGGTCCTCTCGAGTTACGATGGGGACCCCAGGAACCGGCTCCTGTGGCCTTAAGAGAGGCCAGTCACCGTGCCAGTTGCCAGGCGCCTCTGGGGAATCCTCTCCAGTCATCACCGGGTCCTCAGTTCTCATCTCGTGCTGAGGCCTGAGCCTGAGCTTTCCTTGCCCATGCTGACATAGGTCTTGTGGTTCCCCTGGATCCCCCACAGGGAGTTAGGCCTCGTCTCACCTGGAGATGTGCACGGCCGCTTGCCTCCCCAGCTGCAGCAGCAGTGTCAGGCTCGTCATTGAGCAGACACAGGGATATGTGGCTTTTGCTCGAGGCACTCCTGGGCTGTCATACGTGCCAGTGTCTTGGGCGTCGATCCTTGGGGTGACAGTCGGTGAGGTGCAGGCCAGTCAGGTTCATCTGGAGTGATCAAGGCCTTTGGGAGTCATGGGGAATGGTGGCAAGATCCCTGATGCTCCTCCTGACTGTCCTAGTGTGAGTGGCTCCTGTTGGGATGTGAGGGGAGCGTTGGGAACTCTTTCCCGACAGAGCAGGGAAGAGAACCTCATCTGGAGCTCAGCAGGGGCTAACGGGGCTCCTTTTGAGTCTTGGCGGGACCCTCGGTGTTCCTCTCAAGTGGGACGAGTGGGACGGGGAACTTCTTGGGTCACAGCAAGAAGGTGAACGACCCTTTTGAGGTCCAAGAGAGAAGAGGTGATTTCCCCCGAGAAGCCGCAGCAGACAAGGGCCTCACCACGCCTGCAGGGAAGGAGCATCTGGTTTTTCTCGAGGTGCGGTGGGGTCCTCTCGAGCTGAGACGGGAACCCCAGAAACCAGCCCTGTGGCCTCAGGAGTGTCCAGTCTCCGTGCCAGTTGCCAGGTGCCTCTGGGGATTCCTCCCCAGTCGTTGGTGCATCCTCGAGTTTTGTCTGGTGCTGATGCCGGAGCTTGAGCTTTCCTCGCCAATGCTGACATAGGTCTTGCATTACTCTGAAGCTCCCACAGGGGAGTCAGGTCTCGTTTAGCCTGGAGACGTGCACGAACACTCGCCTCCCCAGCTGCAGCAGCAGTGTAAGGCTCTCCGTCAGGTGGACACAGGGATCTGTGACTCAACCTCGAGGTACTATCCAGGGCTGTCACACGTGTTAGTGTATTAGGCGTCGAGCCTCAGTGTGATAGTCGAGGCAGTGTAGGGCAGTCAAGTTCATCTGGAGTGGAGGAGACATTTGAGGATCTTGAGGAATGGTGGCCCGGAACCTGATGCTGCTCCCGACTCTCATGGTTCAAGTGGCTATTTCGGGGATGTGAGGAGAGCAGCGGGACCTTTTTCCCGAAGAGCAGGGAAAGGGACAAACATCTGGAGCTGAGCACGGGCAAAGGGGCTCCTCTTGAGTCGCAGCAGGACCATCCGGGTTCCTCTCGAATGGGGACTGGTGGGGCGGGAACATCTTGGGTCACAGCAAGAATGTGAAGGAGACTTTCCAGGTCAAAGAGGTAAGGGGTGATTTCCCCCGAGACGCCACAGCGGACAAGGGCCTCACCCTGTTTGCAAGGGAGAAGCTTCTGGTTTTTCTCGAGTTACGATGGGGAGCCCTTGGACCCACCCCTGTGGCCTCAGGAGAGGTCAGTGTTCATGACAGTTGCCATGCGCCTTTGGGAATTCCTCCCCAGTCATCACTGGGTCCTTACTCCTCGTCTGGTGCTGAGGCTGTTGCCTGAGTTTCCTCGCCCATGTTGACATAAAATTTGGGGTTCCCATGGGGCCCTCACAGGGGAGTCAGGCCTCGTCTCACCTGGAGACGTTCACGGTCTCTAGCCTCCCCAGTTGCAGCAGCAGTGTCAGGCTCGCCGTCGAGCGGACACAGGGATATGTGCTTTTGCTGGAGGTACCCCAGAGCTGTGATACGTGCCAGTGTGTTGGTCGTCCAATCGGTGGTCAATCCTTGGTGTGACCGTGGGTGCAGTGCAGGCCTCTCAGGTACATCTGGAGTGAAAGAGGCATTTGAGGGTCTTGGGGAATGGTGGCCCAACCCCTGATGCTCCTGCTGACTTTTCTGGTACGAGCACCTCCTCTTGTGATGCGAGAGAAGCCCCAGGAATCCTTTCCCTAAAGAGCAGGAAAAGATACCATAATCTGGAGCTTAGCAGGGGCAAACGGGGCTCCTCTTGAGTCGCAACCGGTCCCTGGGTGTTCCTGTCGAGTTGAGAAGGGTGGGGCGGAGAATATCTTGGGTCACAGCAAGGGGGTGAAGGAGCCCTTAGAGGTCTAAGAGAGAAGGAGTGATTTCCCCCAGATGCCGCAGCGGATAAGGGCCTCACCCTGCTTGCAAGGGAGAAGCTTCTGGTTTTTCTCGAATTGGGGCACAGTTTCTCGAGATACAACGGGGAGCCCATAGACCTGTCCCTGTGGACTCAGGAGAGGCCAGTCTCCATGATAGTTGCCATGTGCCTTCGAGGATTACTCACCAGTCATTGCCGGGCCCTCAGTCCTCGTCTGATGCTGAAGCCGGTACATGAGCTTTCCTCACCCATGCTGACATAAATCTTGGGGTTCCCATGAAGCCCCCACAGGGGAGTCAGGCCTGGTCTCGCGTGGAGACATGGACTGCCGCTTACCCCCTCAGCTGCGGCAGCAGTGTAAGGCTCCCCATCGAGTGTACACAGGGATCTGTGACTTGACCTCGAGGTACTACCCAGGGCTGTCACACGTGCCAGTGGGTCGGGAGTTGAGCCTCGGGGTGACAGTTGAGTCAGTGCAGCGCAGTTAGGTTCATCTGGAGAGGACGAGGCATTTAGGCGTCTTGGGGAATGGTGGCCAGGTCCCTGATGATACCCCCGACCCTCAAGTTGCGAGCACCTACACTTCGGATGCCAGGGGAACACCGGGAACCCTTTCCCGACGGAACAGGGAAAGGAACCCTCATCTGGGGCTGAGCAGGGAAAAAGGGGCTCCCGTTGAGTCGTGGCAGGAACCTCGGGGTTCTTCTCGAGTGGGGACTTTTGGGGCGGGGTCTTCTTGGGTCACAGCAAGGGTATGAAAGATCCGTTCAAGGTCCAAGAGGGAAGGGGTGATTTCCCTCGAGACGCAACCGCGGACAAATTTTTCTCACACCTGCACGGGAGAAGGTTTTGGTTTTTCTCGAGTTGTGGCGGGGTTGCTCGAGTTACGACGGGGAGCCCATTGACCAGCCCCTGTGGCCTCAGGAGAGGCCAGACCCCGTGCCAGTTGCCACGCCCCTTTGGGAATTGTTGCACAGTCATCGCCGTGTACTCAGTCCTCGTATGGTTCTGAAGCTGGTACCTGAGCTTTCTTCGCCCACGCTGACATAAATTTTGGGGATCCCATGGTGCCCCCACAGGGGAATCAGGCCTCGTCTCGCCTGGAGACGTGCACTGCCGCTGGCCTCCGGAGCTGCAGCAGCAGTGTAAGGCTCCCGTCGAGTGGACACAGGGACCTGTGACTTGACCTCGAGGTACTATGCAGGGCTGACACCCGTTCCAGTGTGTTAGGCATCGAGCCTCGGGGTGACAGTCGACGCAGTGCAGGGCACTCAGGTTCATCTGGAGTGAACGAGGTATTTGGGGGTCTTGGGGAATGGTGGCAAGTACCTTGATGCTCCTCCTGATTGTCCTGTTGTGAGTGTATCCTGTTGGGTTGCGAGGGGAGCGCTGGCAACCCTTTCCTGACAGAGCAGAAAATGGACCCTCATCTGGCTCTCAGCAGGGGAGATCGGGGCTCCTTTTCATTCTTGGTGGGACACTCGGTGTTCATTCGAGTGGAGATGGATGAGGCGGGGAACTTCTTGGGTCACAGCAAGAAGGTGAACGACCCTTTTGAGGTCCAAGAGAGAAGGGTTGATTTCCCCCGAGATGCCATAGTGGACAAGGTCCTCACTCTGCTTGCAGGGGAGATTCTTTTGGTTATTCTCAAGTTGTTGTGGGGTCCTCTCAAGTTACGACGGGGACACAGGGAGTCGCCCCTGTGGCCTCAGGAGAGGACAGTCTTCATGCCAGTTGCCAGGCGCCTCTGAGGATTCCTCCCCAATCGTATCAGGGTGCTGAGTCCTCGACTTGTGCGGAGTCCTGAGCCTAAGCTTTCCTCGACCGTCCTGGCCTAGGTCTTGGGTTAACCTTGAGGCCCCAACAGAGGAGACAGGCCTCATCTCGCGTGGACACGTGCACGGCTACTTGCCTGACCTGCTGCAGTAGCAGTGTCAGGCTCCATGTCGAGCGGACACAGGGATCTGTGGCTTGCACTCGAGGTCCTACCCAGGGCTGTCACACGTGCCAGTGTGTCAGGCCTCGATCCTTGGGGTGACACTCAAGGCAGTGCAAGGTAGTCAGGTTCATCTGGAGTGGACGTTGCATTTGGGAGTCTTAGGGAATGGTGGCCGGAGCCCAGATACTCTTCCCGACACTCCTATTGAGATCACCTCCCCTTGGGATGCAAGGGGAGCGCCTGGAATCTTTTCCCTACAGAACAGGGAAAAGGACCCTCGTCTGGAGCTCAGCAGGGGTAATCAGGTATCCTCTTGTGTCAGGGCGAGACCCTTGGAGTTCCTCTTGACTGGGAACCGGTGGGGCGGTGATCTTCTTGGGACACAGCAAGGATGTGAAGGAGCTTTTCGAGGTCCAAGAGGGAAGCGGTGAATTCCCCTGAGACGCCGCAGTGGACAAGGGCCTCAAAATGCCTGCAGGAGAGAAGCTTCTGGTTTTTTTCGGGTTGCAGCCAGGTCCTCTCGAGTTACGATGAAGACCCCAGGGCCGGCCCCTGTGATCTCAGGAGAGGCCAGACTCCGTACCAGTTGCCAGGCGCCTCTGGGGATTCCTCCCCAGTCGTCGCCAGGTCCTCAGTCCTCGTCTGGTGCTGAGGCCGGAGCCTGAGCTTTCCTCGCGTGACCTGACATAGGCCTTGGGGTTCCCCTGGAGCCTCAACAGGGGAGTCAGCCCTCGTCTCCCCTGGAGACGTGCTCAACCGCTGCCTCCCAGGCTGCAGCAGCAGTGTCACGCTTCCCGTCGAGCACACACAGCGATCTGTAGCTTGCCCTCGAGATACGCCAGGGCTGTCACACATGTAAGTGTGTCAAGCGTCGAGGCTCGGGTGACAGTCCAAGCAGTGCAGGGCAGTCAGGTTCATCTTGAGTGGACAAGGCATTTGGGTGTTTTGGGGAATGGTGGCACAACACCTGAAGCTTCACCTGACTCTCATAGTGGGAGGGCCTCATCTTGGAATTCGAGGGGAGCGCAAGGAACACGTTCCGACAGAGCAGGGAAAGGGACCCTGATCTGAAGCTGAGCAAGGCCAAACGGGGCTCATCTTGAGTCGGTGCGGGAACCTCGAGGTTCCTCTCTAGCGGGGACGGGTGTGACGGGGTACTTCTTTGGTCACAGCAAGGGTGTGAAGGATCCATTCGAGGTCCTAAAGGGAAGAGGTGATTTCCTCCAGGACGCCGCAGCATACAAGTGCCTCACACTGCCTGCAGAGGAGAAGCTTCTGGTTTCTCTCGAGTTGCAGCGGGGTTTGCTCGAGTTAAGATGGGGACCCCAGAGACTGGCTCCTGTGGCCTCCGGAGAGGCCAGTCTCCAAGCCAATTGCCAGGCGCCTCTGGGGATTCCTCCCCAGGCTTTGCCGGGTCCTCACTTCTTGTCTGGTGCTGAAGTCGGAGCCTGAGCTTTCCTCCCCCGTGCTGAAATAGGTCTTTGGGTTCCCATAAGGCCCCCACAGGGCAGTCCCGCCTCGTCTTGCTTGGAGAGGTGCACGGCCGCTTGCCTCCCCAGCTGAGGCAGCAGTGTTAGGTTCCCCGATGAGCAGACACAGGGATCTGTGGCTTGCCCTCGAGGTACCCCAGCGCTATCACACGTACCAGTGTGTCGAGCGTCGAACCTCGGGGTGACAGTCGAGGCAGTCCAGGGCAGTCAGTGTCATCTGGAGTGGACGAGGCATTTGGGGGTCTTGGGGAATGGAGGCCTGACCCCTGATACTCCTCCCGACTCTTAGGGTGTGAGCGACTCCTCCTGGGATGTGAGGGGAGCGCCTGGAACCCTTTTCTGAAGAAGCAGGGAAAGGGACCCTCATCTGGAGTTGAACAGGGGCAAACGGGGCTCCTCTTAATTTGCGGTGGGACACTAGGTGTTTCTCTCTAGTGGGGACGTTTGGGGTGACGGATTTCTCGAGTCAGAGCTAGGGTGTGAAGTAGCCTCTCGAGTTCCAAGAGGAAAGGGGTGATTTCGCCCGAGATGCCGAAGTGGACAAGGGCCTCATTCCGCCTGCACGGGAGAAGCTTCTGGTTTTGCTAGAGTTGCGACGGGGACCCTAGGGACCCACTCCTGTGGCGTCAGGAGAAGCCAATCTCCGTGCCAGTTGCCAGACATCTCTGGGGATTGTTCCCCAATCATTGCCGGGTCCTCAGTCCTCGTCTGGTGATGAAGCCGGAGCCTGAGCTTTCCTCGCCCGTGCTGAAATAGGTCTTTGGGTTCCCCTAAGGCCCCCACAGGGGAGTCCCACCTCATCTCGCTTGGAGAAGTGCACGGCCGCTTGCCTCTCCAGCTGAGGCAGCAGTGTTAGGTTCCCCAACGATCCGATACAGTGATCTATGGCTTGCCCTCACGGTACCCCAGCGCTATCACACATGCCAGTGTGTCGAGCATCGAGCCTCGAGGTGACAGTCGAGGCAGTCCAGGGCAATCAGTGTCATCTGGAGTGGACGAGGCATTTGGGAGTCTTGGGGAATGGAGACCTGACCCCTGATACTCCTCCCGACTCTTAGGATGCCAGCGACTCCTCTTGGGATGCGAGGGGTGCGCTGGGAACCCTTTTCCGATGGAGCAGGGAAAGGGACCCTCATCTGGAGCTGAGCAGGGGCAAACGGGGCTCCTCTTGAGTCTCGGCGGGACCGTCGAGGATCCTCTAGAGTGGGGACGGGTGGGGCTGGAAACTTCTTGGGTCACAGCACGGGTGTGAAGGAGCCTTTGGTGGTCCAAGAGGGAAGGTGTGATTTCCCCTGAGACGCCACACCGGACAAGGGCCTCACCCTGCCAGCAGGGGAGAATCTTCTGGTTTTTCTTGAGTTGCTGGTGGGTCCTCTCAAGTTACGACGGAAACCGCAGGGACCCACTCCTGTGGCTTCCGGAGAGGCCAGTCTTCATGCGAGTTACGAAGGGCCTCTGGGGCTCCACCCCAGTCGTTGCTGGCTCCTGAGTCCTCGTCTTGTGCTGAGGCCAGAGCCTGAGCTTTCTTCACCCGTGCTGACATAGAACTTGGGGTTTGCCTAGAGCCCACACAGGGCAATCAGGCCACCTCTCTCCTGGAGATGTGCACGACTGCTTGCCTCACCAGCTGCAGCAGCAGTGTCAGGCTCCCCATCGAGTGGACACATGGATCTGTGGCTTGCTCTCGAGGTACCCTGGGCTCTCACACATGCCATTGTGTCAGGCTCGATCCTCGGGGTGACAGTCGAGGCAGTGCAGGGCAGTCAAGTTCATATGGAGTGGACGAGGCATTTAGGGAGTCTTGGGGAATAGTGGCCAGAGCCCTGATGCACCTCCCGATTCTCGTGGTGCGTGTGCCTCCTCCTGGGTTGCAAGGGGAGCACTGGGAAGCCTTTCCCGATGGAACAGGGAAAGGGAAACCTCTTTTGGAGCTGAGCACGGGCAAACGGGGCTCCTCTTGAGTCGAGGCGGGACCCTCGGTGTTCCTCTCAAGTGGGGACGGGTGGGGCTAGAAATTTCTTGGGTCACAGCAAGGGTGTGAATAAGCAATTCAAGGTCCAAGAGGGAAGAGGTAATTTACCCCGAGACACTAAAGCGGACAAGGGCCTCATTCTGCCTGCAGAGGAGAAGCTTCTGCTTTTTCTCGAGTTGCGGCGGGGTCCGCTCGAGTTATAACGGGGACCCCAGGGACCGGCTCCTGTGGCCTCCGGAGAGGCCAGTCTCCAAGCCAATTGCCAGGCGCCTCTGGGGATTCCTCCCCAGGCTTTGCCGGGTCCTCACTCCTTGTCTGGTGCTGAAGCCGGAGCCTGAGCTTTCCTCGCCCATGCTGACATAGGCCTTGGGGTTCCAATTGAGCCCCCACAGTAGAGTAAGACCTTGTCTCGCCTGACGACATGCAGGGCCACTTGACCCCTCAGCTGCAGCAGCATTTTCAGGCTCCTCGTTGAGCGGACACAGGGATCTGTGGCTTGCCCTCAAGGTACCACAAGTCTGTCACTCGTGCCAGTGTATCCAGATTCGGGCCTCAGCGTGACAGTTGAGGTAGTGCATGGTATTCAGGTTCATCTAGGGTGAAGAAGGCAATGGGGGCCTTGGGGAATCGTGGCCTGAACCCTGAGGCTCCTCCCGAATTTCCTGGTGTGAGCACCTCTTCATGATTTGGGAGGGGAGCGACGGGAACCTTTTCCCGACAGATAAGGGAAAGGGCCCTCTTCTGGAGATGAGCAGGGGAGAACAGGGCTCCTCTTGAGTCTTGTTGGGACCTTCGAGGATCCTCTAGAGTGGGGACGGGTGGGGCTGGAAACTTCTTGGGTCACAGCAAGGGTGTGAAGGAGCCATTCAAGGTCTAGAGGGAATGAGTGATTTTCTCTGGGACGCCACAGCGGACAAGTGCCTCACAATGCCTGCAGAGGAGAAGCTTCTGGTTTTCTCGAGTTTCAGTGAGGTCCGTTCGAGTTACGATGAGGATTGCAGAGACCCGGCCCTGTGGCCTCTGGAGAGGTCAGACTCCAAGCCAGTTGTCAGGCCCCTCTGGAGATTCCTCCCCATGCGGAGATGACTAGCGGGGAATACCCAAAGGAACATGGCAACTAGCACGGAGACTGGCCTCTCCTGAGGCCACAAAGACAGGTCCATAGACTCCCCGTCATAACTTGAGAAACTGCGCCCCAACTCGAGAAAAGCCAGAAGCTTTTCACTTGCAAGCGGGGTGAGGCCCTTATCCTTGTGGCATCTCGGGGGAAATCACCCCTTCTCTCTTAGACCTCGAAGGGCTCCTTCACCCCCTTGCTGTGACCCAAAATTTCTCCGCCCCACCCTTCACAACTCGAGAGAAACCCAAGGGACCGGTTAAGACTCAACAGGAGCCCCATTTGCGCCTGCTAAGCTCCAGATGATGGTCCGTTTTCTTGCTCCTTAGGGAAAGGTTTCCTGGGGCTTCCCTCCCATCAAAAGAGGAGGTGCTCGCACCAGGAATGTCGGCAGGAACATCAGGGGTTGGGCCACCGTTCCCCTAGACCCCAAATGCCTTTTCCACTGCAGATAAGCCTGACTGCCCTGCACTGCCTTGACTGTCACTCTGAGGCTTGATGCCTGACACACTGGCACGTGTGACAGCCCTGAGTAGGACCTCGAGGACAATCCACAGATTCCTGTGTCCGCTCAATATGGAGCCTCACACTGCTGCTGCAGCTGGTCAGGCAAGTAGCCGTGCACGTGTCCAGGCGAAACGAGGCCTGTCTCCCCTGTGGGGGCCTCAAGGGTACCAAAAGACCTAGGTCAGGACAGTCGATGAAAGCTCAGGATCCAGCCTCTGCACAAGTCGTGAACTGAGCACCCTGAGACGATTGGGGAGGAATCCCCAAAGGCGCATGTCAACTGGCTCAGAGACTGTCCTCTCCTGAGGCCACAAGGGCGAGTCCCTGGGTCACCGTCTTAACTCGAGAGGACCCCGCCACAACTTGAGAAAAACGAAAAGATTCTCCCCCTGCAAGCGGGGTGAGAACCTTGTTCGCTGTGGCGTTTCAGGGGAAATTACCCCTTCTCTCTTGGACCTCAAAAGGGTCGTTCACCTTCTTGCTGTGACCCAAGAATTTTCCTGCCCCATCCATTCCCACTCGAGATGAGCACCGAGGGTACCTGCAAGAATGAATAGGAGTCCTGATCTCCCCTGCTGAGCTCCAGATGAGGGTCCTTTTCCTGCTCTGTTGGCAAAGGGTTTCCAGCGCTCCCCTCACATCCCAACAGGAGACACTCGCACCAAGACAGTCGGGATGAGCATCAGGGGTCTTGCCACCATTCCCCAAGACCCCCAAATACCTCGTTGAGTCCAGATGAACCTGAGTGCCCTGTACTGCATCGACTGTCACCCTGAGGCTCGATCCCTGACACACTAGCACGTATGTCAGCCGTGGGTAGTTCCTCGAGATCAAGTCACAGGTCCATGTGTCCACTCGACGGGGAGCCTTACACTGCTGCTGCAGCTGCGGAAGCCAGCAGCAGTGCATGTCTCCAGGCAAGACGAGATCTGACTCCCCTGTGGGGGCACCATGGGATCCCCAAGATTTATGTCAGCATGGGCGAGGAAAGCTCAGGTACCGGCTTCAGCACCAGACGAGGACTGAGGACCCAGCGATGGCTGGGGAGGAATCCCCAAAGGCACATGGCAACTGGCACGAAGTCTTACTTCTCCTGAGGCCACAGGGGCTGGTCCATGGGCTCCCCGTCGTAACTCGAGAAACCCCGCTGCAACTTGAGAAAAACCACAACCTTCTCCCATGCAGGTGTGTGAGGACCTTGTCCGCGGTGGCATCTCGAGGGAAATCACCCCTTCACTCTTGGACCTGGAACGGCTTTTTCACACCCTTGCTGTGACCCAAGAAGTCCCCGCCTCAGCCGTCCCCACTCTAGAAGAACACCGAGGTTCCTGCCGGATCTCAAGAGGAGCCCCTTTTTTCCCTGCTCAGCTCCAGATGAGGGACCCTTTCCCTGTTCCATCGGGAAAGGGTTCCCGTGTTCCCCTCATATCCCAAGCGTAGGTGCTCGCAACTTGATAGCCGGGGTTAACATTGGGGATCGAGACAACATTCGCCAAGACCCCCAAATGCCTCGTCCACTCCAGATGTACCTGACTGCCTACACTGACTAAGCTGTCACCCTTAGGCTCGACTCCCGACACACAGGCACGTGTGACAGCCCTGTGTAGTACCTAGAGGTCAAATCACAGATCCCTGTGACCACTCGACAGGGAGCCTTACACTGCTGCTGCAGCTGCAGAGGCCAGCGGCAGTGCACGTCTCCAGGAGAGACGAGGCCTGACTCCCCTATGGGGGCTTCATCTGAACCCAAAGATTTATGTCAGCATGGGCGAGAAAAGCTCAGGTACCGACTTCTCAAGTGGGGACGGGTGGGGCTAGAAATTTCTTGGGTCACAGCAAGGGTGTGAATAAGCAATTCAAGGTCCAAGAGGGAAGAGGTAATTTACCCCGAGACACTAAAGCGGACAAGGGCCTCATTCTGCCTGCAGAGGAGAAGCTTCTGCTTTTTCTCGAGTTGCGGCGGGGTCCGCTCGAGTTATAACGGGGACCCCAGGGACCGGCTCCTGTGGCCTCCGGAGAGGCCAGTCTCCAAGCCAATTGCCAGGCGCCTCTGGGGATTCCTCCCCAGGCTTTGCCGGGTCCTCACTCCTTGTCTGGTGCTGAAGCCGGAGCCTGAGCTTTCCTCGCCCATGCTGACATAGGCCTTGGGGTTCCAATTGAGCCCCCACAGTAGAGTAAGACCTTGTCTCGCCTGACGACATGCAGGGCCACTTGACCCCTCAGCTGCAGCAGCATTTTCAGGCTCCTCGTTGAGCGGACACAGGGATCTGTGGCTTGCCCTCAAGGTACCACAAGTCTGTCACTCGTGCCAGTGTATCCAGATTCGGGCCTCAGCGTGACAGTTGAGGTAGTGCATGGTATTCAGGTTCATCTAGGGTGAAGAAGGCAATGGGGGCCTTGGGGAATCGTGGCCTGAACCCTGAGGCTCCTCCCGAATTTCCTGGTGTGAGCACCTCTTCATGATTTGGGAGGGGAGCGACGGGAACCTTTTCCCGACAGATAAGGGAAAGGGCCCTCTTCTGGAGATGAGCAGGGGAGAACAGGGCTCCTCTTGAGTCTTGTTGGGACCTTCGAGGATCCTCTAGAGTGGGGACGGGTGGGGCTGGAAACTTCTTGGGTCACAGCAAGGGTGTGAAGGAGCCATTCAAGGTCTAGAGGGAATGAGTGATTTTCTCTGGGACGCCACAGCGGACAAGTGCCTCACAATGCCTGCAGAGGAGAAGCTTCTGGTTTTCTCGAGTTTCAGTGAGGTCCGTTCGAGTTACGATGAGGATTGCAGAGACCCGGCCCTGTGGCCTCTGGAGAGGTCAGACTCCAAGCCAGTTGTCAGGCCCCTCTGGAGATTCCTCCCCATGCGGAGATGACTAGCGGGGAATACCCAAAGGAACATGGCAACTAGCACGGAGACTGGCCTCTCCTGAGGCCACAAAGACAGGTCCATAGACTCCCCGTCATAACTTGAGAAACTGCGCCCCAACTCGAGAAAAGCCAGAAGCTTTTCACTTGCAAGCGGGGTGAGGCCCTTATCCTTGTGGCATCTCGGGGGAAATCACCCCTTCTCTCTTAGACCTCGAAGGGCTCCTTCACCCCCTTGCTGTGACCCAAAATTTCTCCGCCCCACCCTTCACAACTCGAGAGAAACCCAAGGGACCGGTTAAGACTCAACAGGAGCCCCATTTGCGCCTGCTAAGCTCCAGATGATGGTCCGTTTTCTTGCTCCTTAGGGAAAGGTTTCCTGGGGCTTCCCTCCCATCAAAAGAGGAGGTGCTCGCACCAGGAATGTCGGCAGGAACATCAGGGGTTGGGCCACCGTTCCCCTAGACCCCAAATGCCTTTTCCACTGCAGATAAGCCTGACTGCCCTGCACTGCCTTGACTGTCACTCTGAGGCTTGATGCCTGACACACTGGCACGTGTGACAGCCCTGAGTAGGACCTCGAGGACAATCCACAGATTCCTGTGTCCGCTCAATATGGAGCCTCACACTGCTGCTGCAGCTGGTCAGGCAAGTAGCCGTGCACGTGTCCAGGCGAAACGAGGCCTGTCTCCCCTGTGGGGGCCTCAAGGGTACCAAAAGACCTAGGTCAGGACAGTCGATGAAAGCTCAGGATCCAGCCTCTGCACAAGTCGTGAACTGAGCACCCTGAGACGATTGGGGAGGAATCCCCAAAGGCGCATGTCAACTGGCTCAGAGACTGTCCTCTCCTGAGGCCACAAGGGCGAGTCCCTGGGTCACCGTCTTAACTCGAGAGGACCCCGCCACAACTTGAGAAAAACGAAAAGATTCTCCCCCTGCAAGCGGGGTGAGAACCTTGTTCGCTGTGGCGTTTCAGGGGAAATTACCCCTTCTCTCTTGGACCTCAAAAGGGTCGTTCACCTTCTTGCTGTGACCCAAGAATTTTCCTGCCCCATCCATTCCCACTCGAGATGAGCACCGAGGGTACCTGCAAGAATGAATAGGAGTCCTGATCTCCCCTGCTGAGCTCCAGATGAGGGTCCTTTTCCTGCTCTGTTGGCAAAGGGTTTCCAGCGCTCCCCTCACATCCCAACAGGAGACACTCGCACCAAGACAGTCGGGATGAGCATCAGGGGTCTTGCCACCATTCCCCAAGACCCCCAAATACCTCGTTGAGTCCAGATGAACCTGAGTGCCCTGTACTGCATCGACTGTCACCCTGAGGCTCGATCCCTGACACACTAGCACGTATGTCAGCCGTGGGTAGTTCCTCGAGATCAAGTCACAGGTCCATGTGTCCACTCGACGGGGAGCCTTACACTGCTGCTGCAGCTGCGGAAGCCAGCAGCAGTGCATGTCTCCAGGCAAGACGAGATCTGACTCCCCTGTGGGGGCACCATGGGATCCCCAAGATTTATGTCAGCATGGGCGAGGAAAGCTCAGGTACCGGCTTCAGCACCAGACGAGGACTGAGGACCCAGCGATGGCTGGGGAGGAATCCCCAAAGGCACATGGCAACTGGCACGAAGTCTTACTTCTCCTGAGGCCACAGGGGCTGGTCCATGGGCTCCCCGTCGTAACTCGAGAAACCCCGCTGCAACTTGAGAAAAACCACAACCTTCTCCCATGCAGGTGTGTGAGGACCTTGTCCGCGGTGGCATCTCGAGGGAAATCACCCCTTCACTCTTGGACCTGGAACGGCTTTTTCACACCCTTGCTGTGACCCAAGAAGTCCCCGCCTCAGCCGTCCCCACTCTAGAAGAACACCGAGGTTCCTGCCGGATCTCAAGAGGAGCCCCTTTTTTCCCTGCTCAGCTCCAGATGAGGGACCCTTTCCCTGTTCCATCGGGAAAGGGTTCCCGTGTTCCCCTCATATCCCAAGCGTAGGTGCTCGCAACTTGATAGCCGGGGTTAACATTGGGGATCGAGACAACATTCGCCAAGACCCCCAAATGCCTCGTCCACTCCAGATGTACCTGACTGCCTACACTGACTAAGCTGTCACCCTTAGGCTCGACTCCCGACACACAGGCACGTGTGACAGCCCTGTGTAGTACCTAGAGGTCAAATCACAGATCCCTGTGACCACTCGACAGGGAGCCTTACACTGCTGCTGCAGCTGCAGAGGCCAGCGGCAGTGCACGTCTCCAGGAGAGACGAGGCCTGACTCCCCTATGGGGGCTTCATCTGAACCCAAAGATTTATGTCAGCATGGGCGAGAAAAGCTCAGGTACCGACTTAAGCACCGGACAAGGACTGAGGACCCGGCGATAACTGGGGAGGAATCCCCAAACACCATAGCAACTAGCACGGAGACTGGCCTCCCCTGAGGCCACAGGGACAGGTCCATGGGCTCCCTGTCGTAACTAGATTAACCGCGACCCAACTCGCAAAAAACCAGAAGCTTCTCCCTTGCAAGCGGGGTGAGGCCCTTGTCCGCTGCGGCGTCATGAAGGAAATCACCCCTTCCCTCTTGGACGTCGAAGGGCTCTTTCATCCCCTTGTTGTGACCCACGAAATTCCCTGCCCCACCCTTCTCACCTCGAGAGGAACTCCAAGGGACCCATTGCGACTCCAGAGGAGCCCCGTTTGGCCCTGGTAAGCTCCAGATGATGGTGCCTTTTCCTGTTCCTTAGGGAAAGGTTTCCTGGGGCTTCCCTCGCATCCCAAGCGGACATGCTCACACCAGGAAAGTCGGGAGGAGTATCAAGGGTTGGGCCACCATTCCCCAAGACCCCCAAATGCCTCGTCCACTCCAGATGTACCTGACTGCCCTACACTGACTAAGCTCTCACCCCTAGGCTCGACTCCCGACACACAGGCACGTGTGACAGCCCTGTGTAGTACCTCGAGGTCAAATCACAGATCCCTGTGACCACTCGACAGGGAGCCTTACACTGCTGCTGCAGCTGCGGAGGCCAGCGGCAGTGCACGTCTCCAGGAGAGACGAGGCCTGACTCCCCTATGGGGGCTCCATCTGAACCCCAAGATTTATGTCAACATGGGTGAGGACAGCTCACATACCGGCTTCAGCACCGGACGAGGACTGAGGATTCGGCGATGACTAAGGAGGAATCCCCAGAGGCGCCTGGCCACTGGCACGGAGACTGGCCTCTCCTGAGGCCACAGGGGCGGTTCCATGGGCTCCCCGTAGTGACTCAAGAAACCCCGCCACAAGTCGAGAAAAACCACAACCTTCTCCCATGCAGGTGTGTGAGGACCTTGTCCGCGGTGGCATCTCGAGGGACATCACCCCTTCCCTCTTGGAACTGGAACGGCTCTTTCACACCCTTGCTGTGACCCAAGAAGTTCCCGCTCCACCCGTCCCCACTCGAGAAGAAACCCGAGGATCCTGCCGCGACTCAAGGGGAGCTCCTGTTTTCCATGCTCAGCTCCAGATAAGGGGCCCTTTCCCTGTTTCGTCGGAGAGGGTTCCCGGTGTTCCCCTCGCATCGCAAGAGGAGGTGCTCACACCAGAAAAGTCAGCAGGAGCATTAGGGGTTGGGCCACCATTCCCCAAGACCCCCAAATGCCTTTGCCACGGCAGATGAGCCTGACTGCCCTGCACTGCCTTGACTGCCACCCCGAGGCTCGATGCCTGACAAATAAGCACTTGTGTCAGCCCTGGGTAGTACATCACAGTCGAGTCACAGGTCCCTGTGTTCACTCGACGGGGAGCCTTACACTGCTGCTGCAGCTGCGAAGGCCAGCGGCAGTGCACGTCTCCAGGCGAGACGAGGCCTGACTCCCCTGTGGGGGCACCATAGGATCCCCAAGATGTATGTCAAAGTGGGCGAGGAAAGCTCAGGTACCGGCTTCAGAACGAGACAAAGAGTGAGGACCAGGCAATGACTGGGTAGGAATCCCCAGAGGCGCCTGGCAACTCGCACGGAGACTGGCCTCTCCTGAGGCCACAGGGCCCCGTCCATGGGCTCCCCGTCGGAACTCGAGAAACCCCGCCTCAAGTTGAGAAAAACCAGAAGCCTCTCCCTTGCAAGTGGTCTGAGGCCCATGTCCGCTGCGGCATTATGAGGGAAATCACCCCTTCCCTCTTGGACCTCGAAGGGCTCCTTCACCTCCTTGCTGGTACCCAAGAAAGGCCCTGCTCCTCCCTTCTCACCTCGAGAGGAACTCCACGGGACCCCTTGAGACTCCACAGGAGCCTCATTTGTCACTGGTAAGCTCCAGATGATGGTGCCGTTTCCTGCTCTTTAGGGAAAGGACTCCTGGGGCTTCCCTCGCATCCCAAGAGAAAGTGCTCACACCAGGAAAGTCGGGAGGAGCATCAAGGTTTGTGCCACCATTCCCCAAGACTCCCAAATGTCCTGTCCACTGCAGGTGAACTTGACTGCCCTGCACTGCTTTGACTGTCACACCGAGGCTCAATGCCCGACACATTGGCAGGACTGACAGCTCTGGGTAGGACCTCGAGTGCAAGCCACAGATCCCTGTGTCCGTTCGACATGTAGCCTGACACTGCTGCTGCAGCTGGTCAGCCAAGTAGCTGTGCACGTGTCCAGGCGAGACGAGAACTGTCTCCTCTGTTGGGGACTCAGTGGTACCCGAAAACCTAAGTCAGGACGTGGAGGAAAGCTCAGTCTCCGGCCTCATCACAAGATGAGGACTGAACACCCAGAGACGATTGGAGAGGAATACTCAGAGGCGCCTGGCAAATGGCACGGAGACTGGCCTCTCCTGAGGCCACAGGGGCGTGTCAATGGGCACCACTTCGTAACTCGAGAAACCCCACCGCAACTCAAGAAAAACCATACTCTTCTCCCTTGCAAGCGGGTTGAGGCCCTTGTACACTGTGGCGTCACGAGGGAAATCACCCCTTCCCTCTTGGACCTCGAAGGGCTCCTTCACCCCCTTGCTGTGAGCCCAGAAATTACGTGCCCTACCCTTCACACCTTTAGAGGAACTCCATGGGACCCATTGCGACTAAAGTGGAGCCCCGTTTGTCCCTGGTAAGCTCCAGATGATGGTTGCTCTTCGTGCTCCTTAGGGAAAGGTTTCCTGGGGCTTCCCTCGCATCCCAAGAGGAGGTGCTCACACCAGGAAAGTCGGGAGGAGCAACAAGTTTTGGGCCACCATTCCACAAGGCCCCCAAATGCCTTGTCCACTGCAGATCAACCTGACGGCCCTGCACTGCTTTGACTGTCACGCCGAGGCTCGACCCCCGACACAATGGCACGTGTGACAGCCCTTTGTAGGACCTCGATGGCAAGCCACAGATCCCTGTGTCCACTCGACGTGGAGCCTGATACTGCTGCTGCAGCTGGTCAGGCAAGTAGCCGTGCACGTATCTAGGCGAGACGAGACCTTTCTCCTCTGTGGGGGACTCAGGGGTAACCCACGACCTAAGTCAGGACGGTGGAGGAATACTCAGGCTCCGGACTCAGCCCAAATCGAGGACTTAGCCCCCTGACACGATGGCGGAGTAATCCCCAGAGGCGCCTGGCAACTGGCACAGAGACTGGCCCCTCCTGAGGCCACAGGGGCGTGTCCATGGGTCCCCGTCATAACTCGCGAGGACTCCACAGCAACCCAAAAAAAACCAGAAGCTTCTCCCCTGCTGGCGGGGTGAGGCCCTTGTCCACTGTGGCGTCTCAGGGGAAATCACCCCTTCCCTCTTGGACCTCGAATGGCGCATTCACACCCTTTCTGTGACCCAATAATTTCCCAGCCTCACCCGTCCCCACTCTAGAAGATCCCCGAGGGTCCCGCCGAGACTAAAAAGGAGCCCTGTTCTCCCCTGCTCATCTCCAGAAGAGGGCTCTTTCCCTGATCTTTCGGGAAAAGGTTCCTGGTGCTCCCCTCCCAAATCATGAAGAGGTGCTCACACCAGGAGAGTCGGGAGGAGCTTCAGGGTTCGGGCCACCATTCCCGAAGACCCTCATTGCCTTCTTCAGCCTTGATGAACCGGAACACCATGCACTGCCTCAACTGTCACGCTGAGGCCCGAATCTGGATACACTGGCACGTGTGACAGTCCTGGGGTACCTCGAGGGCAAGCCACAGATCCATGTGTCCACTCGACGGGGAGCCGCACCCTGTTGTTGCAGCTTTGGAGGATAGCGGTTGTTCATGTCTCCAGGTGAGACGAGGCCTGACTCCCCTGTGGTGGCTCCATGGTAACCCCAAGACCTAAGTCAGCACGGGCGAGGTAAGCTCAGGCTCTGACCTCAGCACCAGGCGAGGATGGAGGATCCTGAGACGCCTGGGGAGGCATCCCCAGAGCGCCTGGCAACTGGCACTGAGACTGGCCTCTCCTGAGGCCAAGGGGCGGGCACATGGCGTCTGCGTCGTAACTCAAGAGGACACCGCCGCAACTCGAGAAAAAGCAGAAACTTCTCCTCTGCAGGCGGAGTGAGGCCCTTGTCCACTTTGGTGTCTCGGGGTAAATTACCTCTTCCCTCTTGGACCTTCAATTGCTTATTCACACCCTTGCTGTGACCCAAGAAATTTCCAGCTCCACTCGTCCACACTTGAGAGGAACACCGAGGGTCCTGCCTCGAATCAAGAGGAGCCCCGTTTGCCCGTGCTCAGCTCCAAAAGAGGGGTCCCTTTCTCTGTTCCATCGCGAAAGGCTTCCCAGCACTCCCCTTGCATCCCAGGAGGAGGCACACGCACCACGAGAATTGGGAGGTGCATCAGGGCTCTGGCCACTATTCCCCAAGACTCCCTAAATGCCTCGTCCACTCCAGATGAAACTGACTGCCCTGCACTGCCTCGACTGTGACCCCGAGGTTCGACGCCTGACACAATGGCATATGTGAGAGCCCAGGGTACCTCGAGAGCAAGCCACAGATCCATGTGTCCACTCGATGGGGAGCCTGACACTGCTGCTGCAGCTGGTGAGGCAAGCAGTCGTGCACATCTCCAGGAGAGAGGAGGCCTGATTCCCCTGTGTGGGCTCTAGGGAAACCCCAAGTCCTAAGTCAACACGGGTGAAGAAAGCTCAGGCTCTGGCCTCAGCACCAGACGAGGACTGAGGAGCCAGTGACGACTGGGGTTGAGCCCCAGAGGCCCTTCGTAACTCGCATGAAGACTGGTCTCTCCGGAAGCCACAGGAGTGGGTCCCTGCGTTTTCTGTCGTAACTTGAGAGGACCCCACAGCAACTCGAGAAAAACCAGAAGATTCTCCCCTGCTGGCAGGGTGAGGCCCTTGTCCGGTGTGGCGTCTCAGGGGAAATCACACCTTCCCTCTTGGACCACCAAAGGCTCCTTCACACCCGTGCTGTGACCCAAGAAGTTTCCAGCCCCAACCGTCCCCACTCTAGAGGATCCCCGATGGTCCCGCCGAGACTCAAGAGGAGCCCCGTTTGCCCCTGCTCAGCTCCAGATAAGGGTCCCTTTCCCTGCTCTGTCGGAAAAGGGTTCCCGGCGCTCCCCTCACATCCCAAGAGGAGTCGCTCCCACCCTAAGAGTCGGGAGGAGTATCAGGGGTCAGGTCTCCATTCCCCAAGACCCCCAAATGCCTCGTCCACTCCAGATGACACTGACTGCCCTGGACTGCCTCGACTGTCACCCCGAGGCTCGATGCTCAACACACTGGCACGTGTGATAGCACTGGGGTACCTCGAGGGCAAGCCACAGATCCCTGTGTCTGCTCGCTGGGGAACCTAACACTGCTGCCTCAGCTGGGGAGGCAAGCGGCCGTGCACTTCTCCAAGCGAGACGAGGCGGGACTGCCCTGTGGGGGCCTTAGGGGAACCCAGAGACCTATTTCAGCACGGGCGAGGAAAGCTCAGGCTCCGGCTTCAGCACCAGACAAGGAGTGAGGACCCAGCAAAGCCTGGGGAGGAATCCCCAGAGGCGCCTGGCAATTGGCTTGGAGACTGGCCTCTCCAGAGGCCACAGGGCTGGGTCCCTGGGGTCCCCATTGTAACTCGAGCGGACCCCGCCACAACTCGTGAAAAACCAGAAGCCTCTCCTCTGTAGGCAGGGTGAGGCCCTTGTCCGCTGCAGCGTCCTGGAGGAAATAACCCCTTCCCTCTAAGTCCTCGAATGGCTCCCTCACTGCCTTACTGTGACCCAAGAATTTCCCCATCACACCCGTCCCCACTAGACAGGAACGGTCACACTGCGACTCAAGAGGAGCCCCGTTTGGCCCTGCTCAGCTTCAGATGAGGGTCCCTTTCCCTGCTCCGTCTGAACATGTTCCCAGCACTCCCCTCGAATTCCAAGAGGAGGCGCTCCCACCAGGAGAGTCGGGTGAAGATTCAGGGGATGGGCCACCATTCCCCAAGACACCCAAATGCCTCATCCACTCCAGATGAACCTGACTGCCCTGCACTGCCTGGACTGTCACCCGAGCCTCGATGCTTAACACACTGACATGTGTGGCAGCCCTGGGGTATCTTGAGGGCAAGCCACAGATCGCTGTGTCCGCTCGATGGGAAGCATGACACTGCTTCTGCAGCTGGGGAGGCAGTGCTTGTGCACGTCTCCAGGGGAGACGAGGGCTGACTCCCCTGTCGAGGCTCCAAGGGAACCCCAAGACCTATGTCACCTCTCGCGAGGAAATCTCAGGCTCCGGCCTCCCCACTGAACGAGGACTGAGGACTTGGCGACGACTGGGGAGGAATCCCCAGAGGCGCCTGGCAACTGGCACGGAGTCTGGCCTCTCCTCAGATCACAGGTGCGGGTTCCTGGGGTCCTCGTTGTAACTCGAGAGGACCCCGCCGCAACTGGAGAAAAACCAGAAGCTTCACCCCTGCTGGCGGAGTGAGGCCCTTGTCCGCTGTGGCGTCTCAAGGGAAATCACACCTTCCCTCTTGTACCACGAAAGGCGCCTTCACACCCTTGCTGTGACCCAAGAAGTTCCCAGCCCCACCCGTTCCCACTCTAGAGGATCCCCGAGGGTCCCGTCGAGACTCAAGAGGAGCCTCGTTCTCCCCTGCTCATCTCCAGAAGAGGGCCCTTTCCCTGCTCTGTCGGGAAAAGTTTTCTGGCACTCCCCTCGCAAATCATGAAGAGGCGCTCACACCAGGAGAATCGGGAGGAGCCTCAGGGTTCGGGCCACCATTCCCCAAGATCCCCATTTTCCTCTCCACCCTTCATGAACCTGAACACCATGCACTGCCTCAACTGTCACGCTGTGGCCCGAATCTGGATACACTGGCACGAGTGACAGACCTGTGGTACCTCGAGGGCAAGCCACAGATCCCTGTGTCAGCTTGACGAGGAGCCTGACACTGCTGCTGCAGCTGGGGAGTCAAGTGGCCCTGCATGTCACCAGGCGAGACAAGGTCTTGCTCTACTGTGAGGGCTCAATTGGAATCCCAAGGCCTATGTCAGCACGGGCGAGGAAAGCTCCGGCTCCGGCTTCAGAACCAGACGAGGACTGAGGACGCGGCAACGATTAGGGAGCAATCCCCAGAGGTGCCTGGCAACTGGCATGGAGATTGGCTTCTCCTGACGCCACAGGGGTGGGTCCCTAGGGTCCCCGTTGCAACTCTAGCAAAACGAGAAGCTTCGCCCCTGCAGGCAGAATGAGGCCCTTGTCCGCTTCGGCATCTCGGGCGAAATCACCCCTTTCCTCTTGGAACTCGAAAGGCTACTTCACACCCTAGCTCTGACTCGAGAAATCCGCCGCCCCAAACGTCCCCACTAGAGAGAAACACCTAGTGTCCCACCGTGAATTAAGAGGAGCCCCGTTCGCCCCTGTTCAACTCCAGATGAGGGTCCCTTTCCCTGCTTCATCAGAAAAGGGTTCCAGGCACTCCCCTCACATCCCAGGAGGAGTCGCTCACACCCTAAGAGTCTGGAGGAGTATCAGGGGTCAGGCCTCCATTCCCCAAGACCTCCAAATGCCTCGTCCACTCCAGATGACACTGACTGCCCTGGACTGCCTCGACTGTCACCTCGAGGCTCAATACTCGACACACTGGTACGTGTGATAGCACTGGGGTACCTCAAGGGCAAGCCACAGATCCCTGTGTCTGCCCATCGGGGAACCTAACACTGCTGCCTCAGCTAGGCAGGCAATCGGCCGTACACCTCTCCAAGCGAGACGAGGCAGGACTGCCCTTTGGGGGCCTTAGGGGAACCCAAAGACCTATTTCAGCAAGGGAGAGGAAAGCTCAGGCTCCGACTTCAGCACCAGACAAGAAGTGAAGACCCGGCAAAGCCTGGGGAGGAATCCCCAGAGGTGCCTGGCAATTGGCTTGGAGACTGGCCTCTCCGGAGGCCACAGGGCCGGGTCCCTGGGGTCCCCATCCTAACTCGAGCAAACCCCGTTGCAACTTGAGAGAAACCAGAAGCTTCTCCTCTGCAGGCAGTGTGAGGCACTTGTACACTGCGGCATCCCAGAGGAAATCACCCCTTCCCTCTAGAACCTCGAATGGATCCTTCACACCCTTACAGTGACCAAAGAAGTACCCTGTCACACCCGTCCCCACTAGAGAGGAACCTCGAGGTTCCCGCACTGACTCAAGATGAGCCCCGTTTGGCCTTGCTCAGCTTCAGATGAGGATCTCTTTCCCTGCTCCGTCAGAACGTGTTCCCTGCGTTCCCTCGAATTCCATGAGGAGGCGCTCCCACTAGGAGAGTCGGGTGAAGCTTCAGGCGTTGGGCCACCATTCCCCAAAACACCCAAATGCCTTGTCCACTCCAGATGAACCTGACTGCCCTGCACTGCCTGGACTGTCACCCGAGCCTCGACGCTTGACACACTTACATGTGTGACAGCCCTGGGGTATCTCAAGGGCAAGCCACAGATCGCTGTGTCCGCTCGACGGGAAGTGTGACACTGCTGCTGCAGCCTGGAAGGAAGCAGTTGAGCATGTCTCCAGGGGAGACGAGGGCTGACTCCCCTATCGAGGCTCCAGGGGAACCTCAAGGCCTATGTCAGCTCGGGCGAGGAAAGCTCAGGCTCCCGCCTCAGGACCAGACGAGGACTGAGGACCTGGCGACGACTGGGGAGGAATCCCCAGAGGCGCCTGGCGACTGGCACGGAGTCTGGCCTCTCCTGAGATCACAGGGGCCGGCCCTGGGGTCTTCATCGTAACTCAAGAGGACCTCGCTGCAACCCGAAAAATAAAAGAAGCTTCTCTCCTGCAGGCATTTTGAGGCCCTTGTCCACTGCGGCGTCTCAGGGGAATTCACCCCTTCCCTCTTGGACCTCGATAAGCTCCTTCACATCCTTGCTGTGTCCCAAGAAGATCACCGTCTCACCGGTTCCTAGTCGAGAGAAACGCCAAGGGTCTCACCCTGACACAAGAGGATACCTGATTACCCCTGTTTAGCTCCAGACGAGGGTCCCTTTCCCTGTTCTGTAGGGAAAAGATTCACGGTGCTCCCCTTGCATCCTAAGTGGAGGCGATCTCAGTAGGAGTTTCGGGAAGAGTATCTGGGCTCTGGCCACCATTCCCTAAGACTCCCAAATGCGTCGTCCACTCCAGATGAACCTGACTACCTTGCACTGCCTCGAATGTCACCCCGAGGCTCAATGCCCAACACACTGGCACGTGTGACAGCCCTGGGTAGGACCTCGAGGGCAATCCACAGATCTCTGTGTCCGCTCGACATGGAGCCTGACACTGCTCCTGCAGCTGCTCAGGCAAGTAGCCGTGCACGTGTCCAGGCGAGACGAGGCCTGTCTCCTCTGTGGGGGCCTCAGGGGTACCCCAAGACCTAGGTCAGGATGGTCGAGGAAAGCTCAGGCTCCGGCCTCAGCACAAGATGAGGACTGAGCACCAGGCAACGATTGAGGAGGAATCCCCAGAGAGCCAGGCAACTGGCATGGAGACTGGCCTCTCCTGAGGATACAGGGGCGAGTCCCTGGGTTCCCCGTCGTAACTCGAGTGGACCCGGCCACAAGTTGAGGAAAACCAAAAAATTCGCCCCTGCAGGCGGGGTGAGGACCATGTCCTCTGTAGCACCTTAAGGGAAATCACCCCTTCTCTCTTGGACCTCAAAATGTTCATTCACCTTCTTGCTGTTACCCAAGAAGTTCCCCGCTCCACCCGTCCCCACTCGAGAGGAACACCGAGGGTCCCGCCAAGACCCACAAAGAGCCCCGTTAGCTCCTGCTGAGCTCCAGATAAGGGTCTTTTTCTATGTTGGGAAAGGGTTCCCAGTGCTCCCTTCACATCTCAGCAGGAGACACTCGCGCCAGGACCGTCAGGAGGAGCATCAGGGGTCTTGCCACCATTCCCTAAGACCCCCAAATGCCTCTTTCACTCCAGAGGTACCTGAGAGGCCTGCACTGCACCCACTGTCACACCAAGGATCGACCACCGACTGGCACCCCAAGGATCGACGACCAACACACTGGCATGTATCACAGCCCTGGGGTACCTCGAGCAAAAGCACATATCCCTGTGTTCGCTCGACGGCGAGCCTGACACTGCTGCTGCAACTGGGGAGGCTAGAGGCTGTGAACGTCTCCAGGCGAGATGAGGACTAACTCCCCTGTGGGGGCCCCATGGGAACCCTAAGATTTATGTCAACATGGGCGAGGAAAGCTCAGGCAACGGCCTCAGCACCAGACGAGGAGTAAGGACCTGGTGATGACTGGGGAGGAATTCCCAAAGGCGCATGGCAACTGGAACGAAGACTGGCCTCTCCTGAGGACACAGGGGTGGGTCCAAGGGTTCCCAGTCGTAACTCGAGACACCCTGCCGCAACTCGAGAAAAACCAGAAGCAGCGGGGTGAGGCTCTTGTCCACTGTGGCATCTCGGGGGAAATCACCCTTTACCTCTTTGACCTGGAAAGTCTCCTTCACATTCTTGCTGTGATCCAAGATGTTCCCGCCCTACCAGTCTCCATTCGAGAGGAACCCCGATGGTCCTGCTGTGACTCAAAAGGAGCCCCTTTGCCCGTGCTCAGCTCCAGATGTTTGTCCCTTTCCCTGCTCGTCGGGAAAAAGGTCCCGCTGCTCTCCTCATATCCCAAAAATAGCCACTTGCACCATGAGAGTGGGGAGCAGCATCAGGGACCGGGCCACCATTCCTCAAGATCCTCAAATGTCTCCTCCACTCCAGATGAACTTGACTGCCCTACACTGCCTCGACTGTCACACTGAGGCTCGACGCCTGATACACTAACACATGTGACAGCCCTGGATAGTACCTCGAGGTTGAGTCACAGATCCCTGTGTCCACTCGACAGAGAGCCTTACACTTCTGCTGCAGCTGGGGAGGCTAGTGGTCATGCACGTCTCCAGGCTAAACGAGACCTGACTCCCCTGTGGGAGCTTCAGAGTAATGCAAGACCTATGTCAGCATTGGCGAGGAAAGCTCAAGCTCCGGCATCAGCACCAGACGAAACTCCAGGACGCACCGACGACTGGGGAGGAATCCCCAGAGGCACCTGGCAACTGGCACGGAGACTGGACACTCCTGAGGCCACAGGGCTGGTTTCTGGGGTTCCCGTCTCAGCTCTAGAGGACACCGCCGCACCTCGAGAAAAACCAGATGCTTCTCCCTTGCAGGCGTGGTGAGGCCCTTGTCTGCTGCAGCTTCTCAGGGGAAATCACCTCTTCTCTCTTGGACCTCAAAAGGGTCGTTCACCTTCTTGCTGTGACCCAAGAAGTTCCCCGCCCCACTCGTCCCACTCGAGAGGAACACCGAGGGTCCCGCCAAGACTCAAAAGGAGCCCCGTTAGCCCCTGCTGAGCTCCAGATGAGGTTCTCTTCCCTGCTCTGTCGAGAAAGAGTTCCCAGCGCTACCCTCACATCCCAACAGGAGACACTCGCACTAGGACAGTCGGGAGGAGCATCAGGGATCTTGTCACCATTCCCCATGACTCCCAAAGGCCTCGTTCACTCCAGATGAACCTGACTGGCCTGCACCTCACCGACTGTCACCCGAAGGATCGACGCCCAACACACTGGCACGTATGACAGCCCAGGGGTGCCTCAAGCAAAAGCCACATATCCCTGTGTCTGCTTGATGACGAGCCTGACACTGCTGCTGCAGCTGGGGAGGCAAGCGGCCGTGCACATCTCCAGGTGAGACGAGGCCTAACTCCCTGTGGGGGATCCAGGGGAACCACAAGACCTATGTCAGCATGGGCGAGGAAAGCTCAGGCTCAGGCCTCAGCACGAGACGAGAACTGAGGACCCGGTGACGACTGGAGAGGATTCCCCAGAGGCGCCTGGCAACTGGCACAGTGACTGGCCTCTCTTGAGGCCACAGGAGCCGGTCCCTGGGGTCCCCGTCATAACTCAAGAGGACCGGCCGCAACTTGAGAAAAACCAGAAGCTTTTTTCCTGCAGGCGGCTTGAGGCCCTTGTCCGATGCGGCATCTCGGGGGAAATCACCCATTCCCTCTTGGACCTCAAAAGGGTCCTTCACACCCTGGGTGTGACCGAAGAAGTTCCCCGCCCTACCCGTCCCCACAAGAGATGAACCCCGAGGGTCCCACTGCAACTCAAGAGAAGCCCCGTTTGCCCATGCTCAGCTCAAGATGAGGGTCCTTTTCCCTGCTACGTCTGGAATGGTCTCCTGGCCCTCCTTTGGCATCCCAGGAAGAGGCACTCGCCCCAGGAAACTCAGGAGGAGCATCAGGGGGAGGACCACCATTCCGAAGACCCCCAAATGCCTCGTTCATTCCAGATGAACCTGACTGCCCTACACTGCCTAGACTGTCAGCCCGAGGCTCAATGTCCAACACACTGGCATGTGTGAAAGATCTGGGGTACGTCGAGGGCAAGCCAGAGATCCCTGTATTTGCTCGACCGGAAGCCTGACACTGCTGATGAAGCTGTGGAGGCAAGCGACAGGGCACGTCTTCAGGCGAAACGAAGCCTGACTCTCCTGTGGGGTCTCCATGGGAACCCCAAGATTTATATCAGCATGGACGAGGAAAGCTCAGGCTCCGGCCTCAGCACCAGAAGAAGACTGAGGACCCTGCGACAACTGGGGAGGAATCCCCAGAAGCGCCTGGCAACTGGCACAGACACTGGCCTCCCCTGAGGACACAGGGGTGGGTCCATGATGTCCCAGTCGTAAAACAGGAGGAAACTAGAGAAAAACCAGAACCTTATTCCCTGCGGGTGTGGTGAGACCCTTGATCGCTGCGTCGTCTCGGGAGAAATCACCCCTTCCCTATTGGACCTCGAAAGTCTCCTTCACATCCTTGCTGTGACCCAAGAAGTTCCTCGCCACACACGGCCCCACCCGAGAGGAACCCCGAGGATTCTGCCGTGACTCAAGTGGAGCCTCGTTTTTCCCTGCTCAGCTCCAGATGTAGTGCCTTTCCCTGCTCCGACAGGAAAGGTTTTCCGGCGCTCCCCTCACATCGCAGTAGGAGGCGCTAGCAACAGGAGAGTCTGTATGAGCCTTAGGGGTTAGGCCACTATTCCCCAAGATCTCTAAATGCCTCATCCATTCCAAATGAACCTAACTGCCCTACACTGCCTCGACTGTCACTGTGAGGCAGGACTCCCGACAAACTGGCACGTGAGACAGCCCTGGGGTATCTCGAGGGAAACCCACTGATCCCTGTGTTAGCTCGATGGGAAGCCAAACACTGCTGCTGCAGCTGGGAAGGCAAGCGGCCATACACTTCAGACAAGACGATGACTGACTCCCCTGTGGGGGCTGCACGTGAACAACAAGTCCTAAATCAGCATGGGCGAGGAAAGCTCAGGTTCCGGCCTCAGCACCAGACGAGGACTGAGTTTCCGGCGACAACTTGGGCAGTATCCCCAGAGGCGCGTTGAAACTTGCACGGAGACTGGCCTCTCCTGAGGCCACAGGGGCGGTTCCCTGGGGTCCCCGTCGTAACTCATGACCCTGCCACAACTCGAGAAAATCTAGAAGCTTCTCCCTTGCAGGCGGGCTGAGCCCCTTGTCCCCTCTTTTGTCTCGGGGTAAATCACCTGTTACCTCTTGGACCTTGAAAGGCTGCTTCACACCATTTGTGTGACCGAAGAAGTTTTTTGCTGCACTGGTCTCGACTTGAGAGGGACCCTGAGGGTCCAGCCACTACTCAAGAGGAGCCCTGTTTACCACTGCACAGCTCCAGATGAGGGGTCCTGTCTCTGCCTCATCGGGAAAGGGTTCCCAACGCTCCCCTCACATCTCAAGAGGCGATTGCACCAGGAGGGTAAGGAGGAGCCTCAGGGTTTGAGCCACCATTCCCCAAGACCCCCAAATGCCTCGTCTACTCCAGATGAACCTTACTGTCCTGCTCTGCCTCGACGGTCACCCCGAGGCTCGACTCCTGACACACTGGCATGTGTGACATCATTGGGGTACCTCGAGTGCAAGCCACAGATAACTGTGTCCGCTTGACGGGGAGCCGGACACTGCTACTGCAGCTCGGGAGGATAGTGGCCGTGCATATCTCCAGGCGAGACGAGGCCTGACTCCCCTGTGGGCACTCCAGGAAAACCCTAAGTCTTATGTCAACATGGGCGAGGAAAGCTCAGGCTCTGGCCTGAGCACCAGACGAAGACTGAGGATCTGGCGACGACTGGGTAGGAATCCCAGAGGTACCTCGCAACTTGTACGGAGACTGGGCTCTCCTGATTCCACAGGGGCGGGTCCCTGGGGTCCCCTCGTACCTCGAGAGGACAACTTGAGAAAAACCAGAAACTTCTGCCATGCAGGCGGAGTGAGGCCCTTGTCTGCTGTGGCATCACTGGTGAAATCATTCCTTCCCTCTTGACCTTGAAGGGCTCCTTCACACTCTTACTGTGACGAAAGAAGTTCCCCACCCCACCTGTTCCCACGTGAGAGGAACCCCGAGGGTCCCACGTGACTCAACAGGAGCCCCATTTTCCCCTGCTCAGCTCCAAATGAAGGGCCGTTTCCCTGCTCCATCGGGAAAGGGTTTCCCGCACTCCCCTTGCATCCCATGAGAAGGCGCTCCCTCTAGGAGAGTTGAGAGGAGCCTCAGGGGTCGGGCCACCATTTCTCAAGACCCTCAAATGCCTCGTCCTCTCCAGGTAAACCTGACTGCCCTGCACTGCCTCGACTGTCACCCTGAGTCTTGACTCCCGACACATTGGCACGTGTGACAGCCCTGGGGGACCTCGAGGGAAAACCACAGATTCCTGGGTTTGATCGTCGTCCTCCCCACTGCTGCTGCAGCTGGAGAGGAAAATGGAAGTGCACGTCTCCAGACGGGATAAAGCCTGACTCCCCTGTGGGGGCTTTAGAGGAAACTCAAGAACTATGTCAGCACGTGTGAGGAAAGCTAAGGCTTCAGCCTCAGCACCAGATGAGGACTGAAGACCCAGCGACGACAGAGGAGGAATCCCCAGAGCGCCTCGCAACTCGCACGGAGACTGGCCTCTCCTGAGGCCGCTGCAACTCGAGAAAAACCAGAAGCTTTTCTTCTGCAGGCGGGGTGAGGCCCTTGTCCGCTGTGACACAGTAGTGATTTCCCCTCAATGAGGATAAGGCCCATTTCCCCTATTCAGTGACTTGAGAGCAATCCTGTCTAACCCTCGTACCTCGAAAAAAGTCATGACTAATCTCAGGAAACTAGAGAGCTACCCTGAAGTCCCTGTCACAACTCGAGAGGAGCGTGAACATTCAGGTCACAACTTGATAAACACCATGAGATTCTAACCCAACGTGAAATGAGGCCTTTGCTCCTGCAGTCATTCTAGAGCAATTCCGCACACGACATTGCAACTCAAAAGGAGACTAGACTACCTGAGGCAACATGAAAGATTCCCTGAGTTCTCCGTCACAACTCGAGAGGAAACCAAAGCTTTAGGCTGCAACTTGAGAAACACCATGAGATAGATCCCTCCGTGAAAATTGCAGCCAATTGCCCCTGCAGTGACTCGAGAGCAATGCCACCCACCGCCTTGCAACTCGAAAGGAAACTAGACTTCCTTGAGGAAACACGCGAGNTCACAACTCGAGAGGAAACCAAAGCTTTAGGCTGCAACTTGAGAAACACCATGAGATAGATCCCTCAGTGAAAATTGCAGCCAATTGCCCCTGCAGTGACTCGAGAGCAATGCCACCCACCGCCTTGCAACTCGAAAGGAAACTAGACTTCCTTGAGGAAACACGCGAGGTTCCCTAGGTTCACCTTCAGAAATATAGAGGAACCCCAATCTCCCCACTGGAAGTTGAGAAAAACAAGATCCCATAACACTACCACCACTGCAAATGCGAGATAAGGCCCTTTTCCAGTGCAGCGCCTCAAGAGCAATCCACTATTCCCTTTTGAAACGCGAAAAGAGGCTTGAATCTCTTTACACAATTCAAGAGGTTCCCCGAGATTCGGATCACCACTTGAGAGGAACCATGAGTTTCACGCCACAACTCGAAAAGAGCCCCGTTTTCCCAACCTCATCAGGAGATTAGCATCGATTCTCCTGCTTCAACTCAGAGGAATCCCATCATTCTGCTAACACCTCAAGTGGAGGCTTGTCCTCCCTATTGGAATTCTGGGGTTCCTACTGCAAGTCAAAAGGACACCAACTTCCCCCTCAATCCAAGATAATACACCATTCCCCTGAAAAGACTCAAACGGAACCCTCAGTATCCACTAAGAACACGAAGGGAGGTCTGACTCCCCTGTTGCACCTCTAAAAAAAACCCAAAATTCCCCATGTCATTTCAACAGGAGGCCTGACACCTTTTTTACCAATTTGACTGGAAAGTGGAGTTCCATGTGTCAACACGAGCCGAGGCCTGACTTCCCTTTTGAAATTCAATAGAAAGCCCGAGATCCCTATCACAACTGGAGAGCAAGCCTGACTCTCGCCCCACCTTGATATGAGAGCATATATCCCTTCAGCGACTCAAAGGCATGCTGAAGTGGCCTTCAGAACCTGAAAGGAGGCCTGACTTGCCTGAGGCAGCATGCCAGGCTCCCGGAAGACCACGTCCAAATGAGAGGAGCCCAGTTGTGGCTTTCCACAACAACTTGAGAAACATCACGAGATTCTCCCCTGAATGCGAGATGAGGACCAATTCCCCTGCAGCGAGTCGAGAGCAAAACTCTGCTCCTCCTTGCAACTTGAAAAGAGACTTGACTTCCCTGAGGCATCACAAGAGGTTCCCCTGAGGTATCTGTTTCAGCTGGAGAGGCACCCCAAACTTCTGGTGGCAACTCGAGAAACCATGAGATTCCCACCTGTAAGCAAGATTAAGACCTTTTCCCTGCAGTGCCTCGAGAGCAACTCCATGTTCCCTCTCGAAA